>CAWUFW010003837.1:0-290725 GCA_963921515.1 Calotriton arnoldi | reverse complement strand
GGTGGAGGAAGAGAGAGAGAGAGAGTAGAGAGAGAGAGGTAGAATGAAAGAGGGTGGAGGAAGAGAGAGAGAGAGGGTGGAGGAAGCACGTGTGTGTACGGGTCCAGGAAATGGCGTAGGGCCTCACCCAGAGGTAGGAAGTACGCAAAAATTAAGGGTGCCAGGGGTGAGCCACCCAGGTAGTTGCTCGGAGGATCCACTAAGGGATAGTGGATTCTACAAGTAAAGAAGTGCCATGTGAGAATCACTGCATGTAGAAATCGCTTCACAATAAGTAGGTCCACTAATGATTGAGGAAGTGAAATCAATACTGCGTTAATTATGGGCCATAAAGAAGGAAGAATTAAAATTCACCATATCAAGCTCAATGCACGTCAATATGGGCCACCGTGAAGGAGGAAAAGCCAAATGAGCATCAAGAATGTGCCATTATGTAGAGAATAGGCTCACTGTAAGTAGCGCAACAAAATTCTATTAGCCATGCAACAGTTTAATGTTTCGCAGTTGCCAAAAGTCCGCCCTGTCTGCTTCCTCTCCCGGGCTGGTTTGTTACTCGGTCACACCCACGGCACAACCTCCCGGAAGACACCACTAACACCTAAACTACCCTAATTAAGGCCCTGCAGGCAAGAGAGGAGTGGTACAGGTATTGAAAAGGGAAACGAAGATAAGAGGGAAAGAAAGGGGTGGACGAAAAGGAAGCCCATTAAAGGGGAGCGGAGAGCAGAGATGATGGGGAGAAGAAAGGGAAGGGTGGAGAAAGAAATGCGGCCGGAGAAGAGCTAAAGCAGGGTGGAGTTGGACCAGAGGATTGGAGAACATCCACACAAATCGCAACAACCCAATTCACCAATGAAGAGCCACATATGCCACAGTAATCCCCACAAGACCTCACACTGAAACCAACAAAACGCCAGCCCGCCAAAGGAGAGCCTTGTGTCTTACTACTGATGGCAAGCATGACCCACCAGCCTACGAAAGAAAAGCATTTTGTCAAAACGAAGAAATACCAGCTCACCAAAGCCGGGCACTGTGCCTCATAAGCAGGGCCAATGGAATTATGCGGCAATGGAGGACCCAATTATGCATCAGGGTCATTCTAGATTGTGTCGCAATAAATGGTAAACAATGAGGCTTAATGTGACATTCTGTGGCAGAATTATGTGACTAATTTATGTTAACATGCATTCATATCGCCTGGGCAAACGTTTCACTTCACAATTTGCCTTTTAATACTTATATACAGCAGCCAGCAACCGAAGGACGACCAGTTACCTTTGAAAAGGTCTGCCACTGAGCTTGAACATCAGGCTGCACTTTTCTGTAGAAACGTTTGATCCATTTGAACTATTTGTTGAAATCTGCACATTGTGCAGACGATTGTAAATTATGTGGTGAGTACGGTAAAGACATCATTAAACAGGAAAGGCCTGAGCTGCAGAGCCGCACAATTCCTATGGCCCTCTGTGGGTCACGGGAAGGGAAACCACGAGGCACTGACGTCTAAAAGGGGAGGACTCGTCTGAGCTACGGTAAGCCCCGCGGGCTCACCACAAAGCCAGGATTTCACCTGCATATGCAGGATTTTAATGACAGGGTAGGCAAAACACAATCCTACATGCTAGAAACATAAAACTGGAAAACAAACTTTACAGAGATCTAAACGACCTGAAAATGTATATCTTATGTGGTTTCACTGCTAGGAGTCTAGTGGCGGACAAGGAAACAGAGTTCCTATAATGCCGGAATATCTACTTATCCAAACCGCGTGATCCTGGGCAAATGACCTCTGTCTTCCAGTGGCTCGCTTGCCTTACGTGCCAAAAGTCAACACAGCATTAAACGGGCCAAAACCCTGGATTAGGAGACATACACAAGCTACATATACATTTACACACAAAAGCCAACATAGCCGGGCAGACACACAGGGTGGCCTGAGTCCGTGCACCCTCAAGTACCAGCGCACGAGCTGAACTCACCATGAAAACCTCGTGAACATAAAGGGTGCATTTTATGTTCAGCTCGGGTTGGGTGCCAGACCTGACGAGCACAACTCTTGCAGCTGGGCGGGCTTGAGGCTTGAAAAGGAAACAAGTGGGAGGGGTGGAGGAGAGCGCGAGGCGCGAAGAAGGAAACAAATGGGAGGGGTGGGGGAGTGCGCGAGGCTTGAAGAAGGAAACAAGTGATAGGGGTGGGGGAGTGCACGCGAGGCGCGAAGAAGGAAACAAATGGGAGGGGTGGGGGAGGCGCGCGAGGCTTGAAGAAGTAAATAAGTGGGAGGGTACTGTTCAATTAGAATATGCAATAGTAAATTCAAGCATGTTGCCGGCAAGCCCAGATGTAGACTAGTTTTTAAATTTTTGTGGCACAACCAAAAACACCTGCAAAGCCAAGCTCCAATTCAACAATTAAAGAGCCGTTTCCTACAAAATAATTAGATACCAAAAAGCCAACAACCTTACCAGACAAACCCAGTGAGCAATATACACATTGCATGTTATTTAGCGCGTCCTCTGTCACTCTTGTCTGGGCTCCACCAGTCCATATCTCAGCTATATTCACTAACTAGACTCAAAGAGGATATCCATATGGGTCAGGTTTCAATGCCCAGCACGCATGCTTTGCGCTTCTACACTAGGAATAAGCTCGTTACACTATTCCATCTTTACATATTGGAGAGAACCGCAGGGCGGAGAAGGGGTAAATGTATTTGCATCCCTAGTACACCAACAATGATCCTGTCTCAAATTCTAAAAGCACCGTTTTCTACTCGCAGACGGGCGTCTAAGATCGACTCTACAACCCGAAACCATTTAATGCGAGAAACCGATGAAATGATTACTTACCGATATTCCAAAAAATTTTTTTAGCAAAAAGCACGTCAGAGTAACAGAATGCAATATAGATTTTCATGTAGAAAACATTTACTTAATAAAATGTGCAATTCAACTACAGTTTACGGGCACGACCATATAACGAGATTAACTGGCCTAGTAATAGTATATTCGAATAACATAGAAACGTAACTTGAAGAGCCTAAATCCTCTGATCAGAAGCATTCTCGATTTAAAAAAAAAATCAGGTCAGCCTTACCTATGGAGCTTCTGATGCATCAGTCTTCAGGGGCGCTTCCTGCTCTGCACTGGTAGGCAAGCCACTTTGCTGCGACTATTTAGGATCTGAAGAACCTGGTGCGGCTGTAGACTGAACTGTTTCAGGCTGGGATGTTACCACTGCCGCCTGGGACGTCGCTGAGGTCACTTCAGGTGACGTATAAGTACCTTGGGATGACGTAGAGACTGGCTGCTGCTACCTGCTGAAAAGGCTATACACTTACCACCTTGTTGCATTTTGTTGACTATACCAGGAGACTGAGCACTCTGTTCCCCCAGTTCTATCAAATCTATTTTTTAAACCACATACTTGCTAGCAGCTTTAACGCTTATTCTAAATACACCCACTCTTGCCAAAGGGAGAGCGGGATAAGTTCAAAAAGTGATTGCCAAAGAACACACAACTGAAAGGCTGGGCTTAAAAATCCACGCTGCCCGATTCCATGTATCCACCTAGTCCAACAGACCACGACTAAGTAGCAATGATGCTGATGGCAAGGCCTAGGCACTGCCCTTCCCAGGAAAGTCACGTGTTGTGGCCCTGCCCATCTTGAGAGCAGTGTTTGTTTCCAGCGCACTTAGCTGAAGAGGTAAAACTGAGACGAGATGTGAAGTATTCTAGTCTCATGGCGAGGGCGTACCTACTGGACCAGGTCTAGTGACAGGAGGTGGTCCCTGGGTAGTATAACTGGTATATGATGACACAGACCATTGCTTTTTCGAAGCTTAAGACTAGTGCATTCCATTTGGATACTAGAGTTGTTCATTTTCTACACTTGCCTCTCAAAAGTTGGAAACGCGAGAGTCGAAGGCTTACTCCGGGAACTGGTGAAGGGATCAGAGCTCACTTACAAGATGAATAGTAGCCACACATGATGGACTCACTCTTCTGTCTGAGTTATAGCTCCTAAGATAGCCTGATTTGGAGTAGGGGTTTAGAATGAAACTCCAAAATGAGGTATGAGGGTCGTAGTACTCCCACTACCGAACAAACGTCTTCACAGTGCCCTGTGAAATAATAAAGGGACAGTGGCCACCGTATCAGAGCGAGATCTTGCAACTTCACCCCCACCCTCCTTACTGATAGTGGAGGTTCCACTTTCAGGAACAGATTTTATTTACATATAGAATAACGGACACAAACAAAGCTCGGCAGATCTAATATTTCCCACCACGCACAGTCTACCTCCTGCGAACACAAGTACAAAAGGCACTCACAATGCACACAATGGTCTATTCTTGTCGGAAAGGAGAGCATGCATTAGGTCTCAGTCCTGCGGTAGCCTAAAATATATGTATATATGTAGATATATAGATTAGCATGGGAATGCAACAAAAGGGGCGTTATAAAATAATAAAACTAAGACACAGGTTGCAACCGGAGTTAAGGTAGATGGGTGAGGGAGGGGGAACAATGGTGTCTGCAGATTTTTAATTAACACAGCGCCCGGCTTTGCAGTGCTGCCTCTCAGTGCTAGCTGCGACTCCCAGGGCTCCTGACCTCTTTGCACTGCCGGCGACCCGGGCCTCTCTGCCTCTCAGTACTGCCTGCGACCCTCCGGAGCTCCAGGCCTCTGCGCCTCAGTACTGCCTGTGACCCTCCAGAGCTATGGGCCTCTGTGCATTTGAGCTCTGCCTATGTATCCTCTGGAACTCGTGCACCTCTTAGCCAGTTTGACTCAGTCTGCCAGCGTTCCACTCCAGGAAGGAAATCTTTACACCACGGACCAAGGAATAATTGGGCTAAGTGAATATTTGATGACAATGCACGCACTGCCTGTTACGGGGTCAATACTGAAAACCTCCGGCCAGGATCCCATGGAAGAACAGACAGAGACAACAAGCCCAACCACAGAGCACAGGAAGGCCTTGAAACAGTCAAGAAAACAGCCGTTCATTCAATGCGCCAAGAGCTTGTCAGGGCATCCTCGGCACATGAGGCATCGCGGGAGAAAACCCTTCCGGTGACCACACGTATAAAGTGTGGGAAAAAGGTCCCTAAAATCGTTTCGACTATGGAGTACTGGAAGATGGCAATGGGGCAGGAGAGATTTAACTATTAAAAGCAACAGATTTTTTGTTTTGCAGTAACGGTTAGGGCCAGAGTTGGTCGAGGTTTTGACTGCTAGCAACTTAAAAACGCGCGCGCGCCTCGCGCAAGGAGGGGGGAGTGCGGCCGAGAGCAGGCAGCGTTTCTTGCGGGAGCGAGCGGCGCCAGAAGAGATAATTGATAACACATGGCGTAAAAGCTCGCCTCCCGCAAGGGAATCGCCAGACGTGCACGCGTTGCCATTGGAAGCAATGCAACGCGTGCACGTTTTTGCCCGCAAAGCTGTGCCGATGACTAAAGGTCTTTTTCCTATGCAGCGCATGTGCGCTGCGTAGGCGAGACCTCATAAAAACAATAAGATGTAAAATGAAGTATAGGAAATGCTATAGAAGACAATGTGGGCTACAATGTGTAGGAGTCACATATAATCTATACTGGTATTCAATGTATGTCAAGAGTTAGTCTGGAGAAACACAAACTAAGGATTTAAAATGTTACACACTGGTTGGGGTTGTCTACACTAATAGAAATGTATTACTACCCAAAGAAAGCGTTTTCTAGCAACTTAAGAGTAAAATAAATTGAGAAAAAACTGTAATGTTCTTAGCCTACACATTTCAGTTTGCATGCAGCTCTTTGTAGACAGAGCATAGCTCACTCTTCTCTATAAGAATGATTGTAACTCAAACTGCAAAGAACCAAAGGATATCTGTGCAAAAACATTATTTTTACTGGGTTATCTACACAAAATACAAATCTATGATCTGCATGTCACACATTGAGCTTTGCACCATGCACATTTCCCCTCTGCGCTACCTTATCATGAGTCACAACTGACACTAGACAAAACTCAGATCCCCCCAGCAAGTACATTTATCACCAGAGTTATCACGAAAATTGTAGGGCACTCAAAGAACTCTGCTGCAGGTGCCTTTAATCCCATAAAATATTTTGACCTGCAGCACCCCCCACTCCTGAGGTTAGTGCATGTTGCGACAGTGGCAGTCGCACCACCCTAAAGCTGGTAACAAGCACATTCCTTTTGCTCTGCTTGATACACATCTCACAAAATAGCAGAAAGGAAAGAGGGTGGGATCTGATCAGCTTCTCTGTGTCTTGTGTCACATGGCTAGACTACCTGTGTTTGTGTGTGCACTTTTCACATCTTAGGCTTCTCGTGTTTGCAAAGATTTTGTGTGCCGTGCTTCTCTGTAATGGGCATTTTATATAACATGCTGTTCATTTTTGTGAGAATCCCACATATGACGTTTTTGTGCTTTTGTGCATCCCACACAGTACTCATTTGTGACCTTCCACCCGCTGTATTCACTTGTAAGCTTCACACACAAACACTATTTTCTAGTGTCAAAAAGTATCACACTCAGCCCCGCATATTTGTGTTCACCACTAAACCTCACTACTGAGCTTCGCCCGCAGACATCCCATTCTGCATATCTCACTATACCTATCGTCAGTGAGCATCTCACACATCATGTCTCTTGCGTTTGTAACCATCTCGCATGCACACCAGATTTCAAATTTTTCCGAGCAGTTAACTTACTACACTTTTTGAGTGTGTACCCCGAACAGCAGGCTTATTCTGATTTTAAGCATCTCTCTTCTACACAAACACTGTGGATCTCATTTTTGTAAGCATCTCAAACATGAGGCCTATTGTTATTGCAAATGTGTCTCATAGGGCTTTTCATGTTTGTGTGCAAGATATGCGGTTTGAGTGCACTCTACACTCATGTCACCCATCTGCAATAACTCTTCCCATAGATTAGAAAACAAAAAGCTTTACATTTTTGTATTGAAATGTGTTGAAAATAAAGCCACTGTGTCTTACGTACTGGACGGTCTGTGTATAAGCTATACAAAAAGGTATTGATAACTGCAAACCTATTCTGGAAACCCTAGAACAAATACCACTTCCAACATAAGTGTTGATGTGTCTACCTGTGCTCACAGTTTTGCTGGCACAAGTTTAGAAAGGAACAGCCTTCCTAGGTCTTCAGACTTCCCTCCAAGTCCTGCAGCTTCCAGATTGTTTGAATATTGCCAAGCAAGGACGCCAGCAAACAGCTTCTGTGAATGTAGCAAAAAGTACAATACTAAAGCTTCGCAGTGATGGATCTTTCGACAGTCTGCACAACTCCAATAACCAGTATAGTGATTATACTGCTATGTGCCATCTTAATGCCAATGAACTGCCACAGCTGCGATGATAAATGATGGAGCAGCAGCAACATTTCATCCTGTAACTGTAGGGATTACTATCACCCTCAGTATTTTGAAAAAACTTGAACAGCTGCTTTAACAGGCAATGGAATTGACACTATTGCTCAATGTGAAGAAATTGACCCTTTGCTGCTTTCAGCTCAATTAGCTATATTATCCAGTATAATGAAGTGCTCTTCAGTCCTGGAACTGGCAGACATACTACGATAAATGCTTCCAACAGAGAGAGCTTTCTTTACACAGGTTCATAAGCTCCTAAATATTCTTTTAGTTATTTCAGTATCTTTTTGTGAGGCTGAGAGAAGCTTCAGTGGTCACAGGTGACTGAAAACTCAGCTAAGATCAGCTATGTCCCAGAAAAGACTGAACCGTGTTGCCATGTGCAACATACATAAAGAGATGGTGGAGTCACTTGACATACAGACAATAGCAAAATAATTTGTCCTCAGCATTGAACAGCTCAAGAAACTATGTGATTTTTCGAATTTAAGTTCATGATTTTATTATAGATGCATGCAGCAAGAAAGAATGGTTTCTAACTATCCCAGTTGCATTTTGTGGTTTAGGAATGTCACTAAGAAAATGTTATTTGTTCTTCCTTTTTTCCCTCCCACCTTTATTTGCTTGGTGCATGTAGATACAAGGTTCATCAACATGTTTTTTCATTTTTGGTTTAATTACATTGCAAATGTAAATAACAATAAAATATAACTTCAAACTTAGACAACATGCCTACCTTTCCCCCATGTCACTTCAAAACTATATGACTGTGTATGTTATTGGAGCCTGCAGTTTGCAAACAACGGGTGATTTCTATAGGGTCAATGGAAAGTCCCAGAGGTTGTTTCTGTCTCCGCCAGAAATGTATTGTCTCCCATGCCCCTGGCACAATGATTCTATCATTGTCTATCTTTAGGGGCTGTTGTGATGATAGAACCTTGACAAGGAGTGCAGGAGTGAAGGCCAATTATTACAACATCATTCACATCTGTCTCCAATATTGAAATCATTTAAAGCAGCGGACAAGTGCCAAGAGACAAGTAGCTTGGCTTTTGGCACTATGTACCATAACATCATCCATTCAGCCACCAATAGAGACCGCCTGGCTTGGGTAGGCCAGAGAGTCCTTGCCAGCCACTGCCCTAGGACCACCTCTGGCTCCTTCCTGCAAGGATGAAATCAGGTATTGATACTCACCTTCAGAGCCTGACCTTAGCAGCTCGGGTGTTAGGGTAAGGGAGGGTGGAGTGGACCTTGCAAGCTCTGAGCTAGCAGGGGCCCACCTTATCTCTCTCCCTGACCCTAGGGACTACCCGGGCTCCCTCTGCAAGAAGCCACAGAGTAGAACACTCAAGAGTCCCTGAAGACTGCTGAAGGAGGTTTGAGACGGAAAGTCCTCTGCATGGCTCTGGACTGCCTGCTCTCTAATCCCATGTTGTCTTACCTGTGCACACTCTGTAGTTATTCCCTTTTTTTGGCCCAGTGAGCCCTACAATGATGAGTCTTACTGTGTCATTCCTGTTAAATTGGACGGAAGTCCCAGAGGGGTGTTCTTAGGCGAGGGGGGAATCTGAAGTGCCCTTTCATTGAGAGAGTGGCTACTACTCCCTCTACCCGGACTTTGTGGAACTGGTGGGAGAAGCACAACCTCTAGTGAAGGGACAGACCTTTTTTACCAGTCTCTGTAGGGAAACAACAGGCCTCCCTTAACCAGGTCTTCCACTTCTATGACTGTGAGATACCTTTGAATAATGTGTGTTGCACACTGGTGAGAGTGCAGCGTGCGGATTCCACATGTGTGAGGCAACTCAAAATAGTGGAGAGGCTTGTGCAAATCTCTCTAGGTCACTGGTGACCTGGGAGCTCCTTCTTTGTGCATTTCTAAGCTGCTGCGCATTACAGTGTTCCTGTTGGTAGGGGTGTCAGCGCTTCTTTCTATTCAGACTTGAGGCCTTGCTTCTGCCTCAGCACTCCCAGCTCCTCTCCAGCCTTTTGGATGTGACCTGTTGTCTGGGACCAATGAACACATGTGCCTGGACCACTTGAAACCAGCCCAGGAGAGGCTGCTGTTGTCCATGGCCTTCACCAACCAGCCACTCTTATGTATGTATGTGAAAAGAACTCACAATCTTCTATGCACAGTCACCTCCACGGTGTAGGTTCACCCTCTGCTGCCAGGAACCTACACACCCAATTCAGCTCTTTAGCCTGTATATCTGTCAGCACCCACAGGGGCCCTGCATTAGCCACATTGCAGTATACCCTACGCTTGGATGGTAAAATATTACACTTGTCAGTGCTTGTTTCCGTCCCACGGTCTTTTCTGGTTGGTTTTGGTACCCAATAGCCAATGTTATTCCTCTGTTTTTACGTTCTTATTTCCTTTCTTGTGTTTTGCCGTGATTGTTAATGTCAATGCCTGTTGCTTTTATTCTTTTGTAGCAACCAATGCTTATTGAAAATACGCAACCAATGCTTATTGAAAATGCCTGTACGGTGTGTAATATGCGCGCTGGCATTGTTGTGTGTATTTCCATGGAGGAGAGCACCTGGGTCACATGCAGCCATCACGCCTTCCTGCATGTTGTCGGCACACGCTTAGCAACGCGTCCGGCGACGGTTTCTTATTGGCTATAAAAAGCCAGGCCCCTGACGCTTGGCGCTTGGCTTTCTGCTTGGATCCCACATCGTCGTCATCATTTGCGGTTAGCTGTTTCTCTCCGAGCCGGCTCCAACGATTCGTTGTCTACTGCAGAAAGACTTTAGAGCTTCCGGACTCTTGCGTCGCATCCCTGAAAAGCTAAGTGACTTTGTTGCATGGCAGATGGCACTATACGCTTACCTTTTACCGAACGCTTGAGGAGCATATGTTATTATAAGACTGTGGTTGCAAGTGAGATACAGAACCTTGTTTGTTGTGGCATAGTTGTTTTACATTTGCGTGAGAATAATCAGTGCAGTTTGGAATTAACCCTACGGTTGAAAACATACAGTGAGGTGAGAACCCTACATTATGTGATGAGTGAATGTAATGTGTAGTATTCAACTTCTTATGATGTATGTCATTTTCCTTGTTATTTTACATGTAGCACGTCTTATGGATGATATCATTGTGCGCTCATAGAATCACATTCCCTTTTGGTGAGAGAACTGTTACTCTTGGAACTGGCACTCTTAGGACTTCTACAGTAGTGTGTGTAGTATAATGTTTCCTCAATGTTAAAGGTGATGATAGGTTTGTTTGAGATAACATGCTTGTATGATAATTAGTAGTGTTGCTTCCATCCAACATACACTTAACTAATACACAGTCTATTCCCTATATCATATAGAAAGGCTGTCCTGCAATCCAAGCACAGGGATCCCAGCTGGTCCAGATGGCAGAACGCAGCTGTGTCTTTTCTCTTTTCTCTCATCCAAATCCCCTTCCCTTTTGGGACACCTGCCAGGCTCCTGTTATCCTCAGTAGCGCTGAGAGGTGTTCTGGGAGGTCAGGGAACTATTCATCGCCCCTGCAGATGACCTGGATCTCAGGTGAATAGTCGCACTCTACATAACATATGGTGCATGTTTGGACAAGAGCTCACAATCTTCTGTCTGCAGCCACCTCCATGACGCAAGTTCACTCTCTAGTGCATGGGTGTGACAAGAGCTCACAGTCTTCTGTCTGCAGCCACCTCCATGGTGCGGATTCACCCTCTGGTCATGTATGTGACTAAACATGCGCTCAGAGCCTCCCATGCACAACCACCTCCACGGTGCATGTTCATCCTCTGGTTCATGCATGTGACTAGACATGTACTCACAGCCTCCCATGCACAGCCACCTCCAAAGTACAGGTTCATCGTCGGGTGCATGCATGTGACTAGACATGCGCTCAAAGCCTCTAATGCACAGCCAACTCCAATGTGCAGATTCACTTTCTGATACATGTATGTGACCAGATATGCACTTGCAGCCTCTCATGCACAGCCACCTCTAATGTGCAGGTTCACCCTCTGCTGCACGTATGTGACTAGACATGCACTCACAACCTCCCATGCAGAGCCGCCACCACAGATTCACCCTCTGGTCATGTATGTGACAAAACATGCACTCAGGGCCTCCCATGCACAACCACCTCCACAGTGCATGTTCATCCTCTGGTTCATGCATGTGACTAGACATGTGCTCACAGCCTCCCATGCACTGCCACCTCCAAAGTGCAGGTTCATCATCTGATCCATGCATGTGACTAGACATGCACTCACAGCACCCCTTGCACAGCCACCTCCATGGTGCATGTTCATCCTCTGTTTCATGAATGAAAGGAGGAGAACAACATCCTGGACCCTTCCCAGTCCGGCTTCCGCAGCAACCACAGCACCGAAACCGCCCTCATCGCCGCCACCGATGACATCAGGACCCTGCTAGACAACGGAGAAACAGCAGCCCTCATCCTCCTGGACCTATCAGCCGCCTTCGACACGGTCTGCCACCACACACTACGAACACGCCTTCACGACGCCGGGATCCAAGAGAAGGCCCTGGACTGGACCACATCCTTCCTCTCCGGCAGAACACAAAGCGTCCGCCTCGCCCCTTCCGATCCAAAGCCACCAAGATCATCTGCGGCGTACCCCAAGGCTCCTCCCTCAGCCCAACGCTGTTCAACATCTACATAGCACCCTCGCCCACGTCGCCCGACAGCACAACCTCAACATCATCTCCTACGCCGACGACACCCAGCTGATCCTCTCCCTCACCAAAGACCCTCACACCGCCAAAGCCCACCTCCACGAAGGAATGAAGGCCGTCGCCGAATGGATGAGTACCAGCCGCCTGAAGCTGAACTCGGACAAGACGGAGGTCCTCATCCTTGGTTCCAACCCTTCAGCATGGGACGACTCCTGGTGGCCAACATCACTGGGAACAGCCCCGACACCCACCGACCACGCACGCAACCTAGGGGTCATCCTCGACCCCACCCTCTCCATGACTAAGCAGGTCAACGCCGTTTCTCATCCTGCTTCAACACCCTCCGAATGCTCCGCAGGATCTTCAAGTGGATCCCCACCGAAACAAGAAAAACAGTCACCCAGGCCCTCGTCACCAGCAGGCTGGACTACGGAAACGCCCTCTACGCAGGAACGACGGCTAAGCTCCTGAGACGGCTGCAACGCATCCAGAACGCCTCTGCACGTCTTATCCTCGACATCCCCCGACGCAGCCACATCACACCCCACCTGAGAGACCTGCACTGGCTCCCTGTCAACAAGAGGATAACCTTCAAGCTCCTCACCCACGCACACAAAGCACTCCACAACTCCGGACCAGCCTACCTCAACAGACGACTCAGCTTCTACACCCCCACCCGCCAGCTCCGCTCCACCAGCCTCGCCCTCGCCACAGTCCCCCGCATCCGGAAAACGACTGCTGGCGGCAGATCCTTCTCCCACCTCGCCGCCAAGACCTGGAACACCCTCCCCACCAACCTTCGGAAGACCCAAGACCTACTGGCCTTCAGAAGACTCCTCAAGACCTGGCTCTTTGATCAGTAGCAGCACCACCCCCCTCTTCCCCCAGCGCCTTGAGACCCTCGCGGGTATGTAGTGCGCTTTATAAGTGACATGATTGATTGATTGATTGATTGAATGTGACTAGCCATGCGCTTTCAGCCTCCCATGCACAGCCACCTCCAAAGTGCAGGTTCACCCTCTGGTGCATGTACGTGACTAGATATGCGCTCACAGCCTCCCATGCACAGCTACCTCTAATGTGAAGGTTCACCTTCTGATGCATGTATATGACCAGACATGCACTCGCAGCCTCTCATGCACAGCCACCTCCAACATGCAGGTTCACCCTCTGCTGCACGTATGTGACTAAACATGCACTCACAACCTCCCATGCAGAGCCACCATGAGCAGCTTCATCCTCTGGTGCATGTATGTGACAAGAGCTCACAATCGTCTTTCTGCTGCCAACATCAGTGGAGCAAGTTCACCCTCTGGTACATGTATGTGACTAGAAATGCACTCACAGACTCCTATGTACAGCCACCTCCAAAGTGCAGGTTTACCCTTGGGTGCATACATGTGACTAGACATGCGGTCACAGCCTCCCATGCACAGGCACCTCCACCGTGCAGGTTCGCCCTCTGCTACATGTATGTGACTAGACATGCGCTCACAGCCTTCCATGCAAAGCCACCTCCAAAGTGCAGGTTCATCCTGTGATGCATGTATGTGTCTAAACAACAGCTCACAGTCTCCCATGCACAGCCACCTCAAAAGTGCAGGTTCACCCTCTGAAGCATGTATGTGTCTAGACAAAAGCTCACAGCCTCCGATGTACAGCCACCGGCCTAGTGCAGGTTCACTCTTGGGTGCATGTATATGACTACATAAGAGCTCACAGCCTCCCTTGCACAGACACCTCTAAACTGCAGGTTCACCCTCCAGTGCATTTATGTGCCTAGACATGTGCTCACAGCCTCCCATAGATAGCCACCTCCAAAGGGCAGGTTCACCCACTGATGCATGTATATGTCTAGACAAGAGCTCACAGCCTCCCATTTACAGCCACCTTCAAAGTGCAGGTTCACCATCAGGTGCATGTATGTCACTAGACAATAGTTCACATCTCCCATGCACAGCTACCTCCAAAGCACAGATTCAACCTCCGGTGTATGTATGTGACTAGACATGCGCTCACAGCCTCCCATACACAACCATCTCTAAAGTGCAGAGTCACTGTCTGGTGCATGTATGTGTCTAGACAAGAGCTCACAGCCTCCGATGTACAGCCACCTCCATGGTGCAAGTTCAACCTCGGGTGCATGTATGTCAATGTACAATAGTTCACAGCCTCCCATACACAACCATCTATAAAGTGGAGATTCGCTCTCTGGTGCATGTATGTGTCTAGACAAGAGATCACAGCCTCCGATGTACAGCCACTTCCATGGTGCAGGCTCAACCTCGGGTGCATGCATGTGACTAGACATGTGCTCACAGCCACCCATGCACAGCCACCTCCAGAGTGCAGCTTCACCTTCTGATTTATGTATGTGACTAGACATGCACCAGCCTCCCATGCACAGCCACCTCCACTGTACAGCTTCACCCTCTGGTGCATGAATATGATTAGACATGCACTCACAGCCTCCCATCCTCAGCCACCTCTGGTGCATGTATGTGACTAGAAATGCACTCACAACCTCCAATGCACAGCCTCCTCCATAGTGCAGGTTCACCTTCTGATGCATGTATGTGACTAGACATGTGCTTACAGCCTCCAATGAACATCCACTTTCACAGTGCAGGTACCCCCTCTGTTGCATGCATGCGACTAGACACAAGGTCACAATCTACTATGTGCAGCCACCTCTAAGGTGAGAGCCTGCCCTCCAATGTACACATGGGATCAGAACAAGCAGGACCCTAAGTCTGGCCAGGTCAAAGGTACAGGTTTTCCATCAAGTATATGTATGTGATAAGGACCACATGCTTGTAAGTGCCTCCACTTATAAGAACCAACCCAACCCTCTGTTACATGTAGCCAATCATACCTCACTAGCCTCTGTGTGCAGCAAAACACAATGGGCAGACGTAGGCACCTCTGCAACCAAGCAGATGTGTGCAATCACCTTCAGACTCTAGGCTCCCCGGCTTCCAAAGCTACAGTGTAACTAGACCCCAGATGCCTCTGCGTGAAGCCACCTGCATAATATAATATTTGATTCTAATGGATATATGTGTGTGTGCGTGCATGCATGCATGCACTGTGTGCACTTGCACCAAAATGTACAAACTCACTGTTGATGCACGTCTCCATCCTATCAACCTCAGTGTCCATCCACTGCCAAGGCTGTAGCCTCACACTCAGAGGACATGTCTGGCAAGACCCCAAAAACCATTGTGTGCATCCACCTCTACGGTGCATGCATTTGATTGTCTACCTCGAGGGGGCAGGCTCAGCCTATGATCCATATGTATAGTCATGCTCAAACACATATCTGTGTGCAGCCATCTTCAGATTGTAAGCCCAGTCTCTAATGCACAAGTATGATCCTACTCCAACATGCATCTGTGTGCAGTCACCTCTTCTGTGCAAGCTCATCCCCTGATGCATGCGTGCAATGTCACTCCAACATCCGTCTGTGTGCAGGTTTAGCATCTGACGCATGCATGTGATCAGACACCAACAGGCATCTGTGTGCAGTCACCTCTGCTGTGCAAGCTCAGCCTCTGGTGCTTGCGTGTGATCATATTCAAACACCCATCTGTGCACTTGCTCAGCCTCTGGTGCATGCATGCAGCCATACTCCAACCTGCATCTGTGTGTAGTCACCTGTTCTGTGCAATCTCCGTCTCTGGTGCATGTGTGTGATCATACACCAACAGCTACCTGTGTGCAAGCTTAGCCTCTAGTGAATGCGTGTGACCATACTGCAACAACATGTATCTGTATGCAGCCACCTCCAGGGTACTAGCTCAGCCTCTGGTGCTTGTATGCAACTATACTCCAAGATGCATCTGTGTGCAGCCACCTCCAGGGTACAAGCTCAGCCTCTGATGCATGCATGAGACCATACTCCAACATGCATCTGTGTGCATCCACCTCTAGGGTACAAGTTCAGCCTCTGGTGCATGCTAAGGGTGAGCGAAACTCGTGGCGTCTCACTCAGTGAAATTCCATGGTATTACATGAAAACACCACGAGATTCTGCAGAGTTCCGCGAACTGGCAGAACTAGGCACGTCGCGCTGCTCGCATTGATTTTTAGCGTCCAGAGCTTGTTCCATGCTGAAAAATCAGCGCGTACTGCACCACATGGCGTGCCAGAGGGTGCTGCTTCTCTAGCTGATTTTGCTGCCGTTTAAGTAGATTTTCCCTTTAAGTGGCAGCTTTCTGACAGCAAACATTTGCAACCACCCACTTTAGGGAAATCTTGCCGGGTGCCCTCCTATCGACCGAAAATGACGCCAGGGGACGCCAAATCTTGCTTACCAAATTACTGTTCGTCAGCTGGGCTTGAGAAAAACTCTGCCACATGGCGGTTGGCGGAATTTGGCCAGAACTTAGTGTTACATATGTAATGCAGAGTGGCCAAAACTCTGCCAGCTCGGCCAGAGGAGCAGAATTTATCGCTCACCCCTAGTGCATGTGTGCGACCATACCCCAACATGCGTCTATTTGTAGCCACCTCAATGGTGCAAGCTCAGCCTCTGGTGCAGGTGTATGTTAGCATACTCCAAGATGCATCTGTGTGCAACCACCACCAGGGGAAGCCTCAGCTTTGGAGGCCTGGGTGATGAAACCAGCAGTCCCTCTGAGCTTTGCCTGCTGTGGGTGGGCAGAGCTCTGCAAAATAAACACAGCTATGGTTTAGCTGTACATTGTCCTTTCTACAGCACTCTATTGTTCACTCAAGAGCCCGCACTGCCAAGAACGGAGCAGACTTTCACTGCATGTTGCTTGCTGAAGTTCTTCTCATAAACTAATTCAAGCAAGAGACGGGACGTGGCTTAGTTAATTATATTGGAGGGTGGTGAGACTGAGACTTCCCAAAAAGCAATGCAGTGTACCCAACTAAAAAAGAGAGTGGGTGGCCTGGGCATGGTTTGTGTTGGAGCTGAGTTAGTGGAATTTGTTTGGTGTTAGGAAAAGTAAGGAACATTCTTGGTAGCACTACTAAATACATACAACCATGAGCTGGCAAAACAACTTTGTGCCCCAGAATATACTACAAAGACCAGTTGAATAATAAATCAATGCTTCACAATTGCATAAGCCAAGTACATGACACATTGCTACTTTTACATAGTGACATAATGCAATGCTACATTTATATGGAATACACTAGCACTAGCATGTAGGCACACAGGGCATTGTGCCACTCCAGTACTATGTTGCATGCTTGGATTGAGTGATTGAATTAGCATTTTTAACTACCTTCTTTAAAACAGATCATAGTTTAAAAATGCTTTGGTGTTGTATACTCTGAGGTTAATGGTTACTACATAAAACAGGATAACCTTTGCAGATAACCTGGCTCTTAGCATGGTAGGTTGAATGTTGACTTTCATCCTGCGTTTTTTACGAGTTAGATATCGAGGCCAGTATCTTCAAAGTGGCCATTAGCAGTGCCAGGATATTCACTAATTCATCATTTGAAAGTGTGTGGTTTTGCTCAAAATATTTAATTCCCCTTGGAGCTCACCAAGTTGGCAACCCCATGGCACTGGGGGGAGAAACAAGAACAGTCCTTCCAGGCCACCAAATATGCCCTGTTGACTGAAAACACTCTTATGTAATTCGATCCACGAAGGAATCCACCATTGCACATGACACCAGTCTGAAGGTACTAGGAGCCGTGCTGATGCAGTGACCCAAGAATGGTGATTGGTCGCCAGTAGCATTAGCGAGTCAGTCCCTAACTGAAACTGAACAACTATACTCACAAATTGAGAAAGAAGCAATTGCCATACACTGGGGTTGTCTCCACTTCCATCTGTATGTCTATGGCCAACCGTTTGCAGTAAACACGGACCACAAACCCCTCATTCCACACTTCCGAAGGACAACTCCACCTCAAATTGAAAAATGGATGCTTCAACTCCAGGATTACAATTGCCAGGTAGAATATCGTCCAGGCACCACCAACCCTGCCAGCTACCTGTCGAGGCATCCCCGAGATGCCACCCCGAAAGAGGAAGAAGCCAATGAGACCAAAGAATATGTGCAGTACATTGCTGATTGCTCCTGCCTGCTACCAATCTCGGGGGAGAAGATACGCCCAGCCACTGCCTACGATGAGTGTCTGTAGAGTGCGCTAGAAGCAGTTCAAAGCGGCCACTGGCATCGGTTCAAAGATAATTGGGAACAGCGCATCCCAGAGGTCCAACGCATCCTGGAGAGCTTATACCATGTATGTCATAAACTGGCTGCAGACCCAGATGGCTGTCTTTTGTGCGGGTATCCCCACCAGTCTCACAAATCAGGTTGTGCAACTCGCCACGCTGGCCACCAATGAATGGTCAAGACCAAGAATCGGCTGTGCTCAACAGTTTGGTTCCCGCTCATGGATGAGCAAGTGGAGACCCTGGTATGATCCTGCCCATGGTTCCAGGCCACTGGAGGACCCCCTTCTCCTGTCCCTGTCATCACAGAGGAAGGACCCCAACAGCTGAGGGTGTGCGCCAGCCTAGACTTCGGAAGTCTGCCAGATAGGAGATATGCAATGGTGATCATTGACGATTATTCCAAGTACCCCGAAGTAGAAATCATTGCCTCTCAAGGAGCGCATGAGGTACTACGCTGCCAAAGCAGTGCATCACATGATACGTGTGCCCCCGAGGCACTCAGAAGTTAGCATGCTGCTCTAACGCGCCTCTCCCAGCTGGCCGGGATTAATGACACTGCAATTAGCAGTGATGTGAAAAGGCTGGGCCTGGGAGATAAAAATGGACTCTACACCTGATTACAATGCCACACACCGGGGAGAGCAGGAACCGAGTAGGTGTAGGGGTGTGGAGGGACCCTTGACAAAGTAAGTAGTGCCTTATCTTTTAGCAGCTGTGACTTATGGCACCACGGGCAGTAAGAAGCAGACACTTTTAATTAGATGTTTTCCTGTTTTCCTTTATTTTACCACGTTAACTACTGCAGGGTTTGACTACAGGGCCACTCCTTTGACTTCCTGCCCCCATGGGGTCATAAGCTCTCCGATTGTGGGTGAGTCGGTATGAGACACGAAACCGATTGTGTTTTTTTTTGGTGATGATAGAATATTGAGTGAAAAATTTCGACTGACCATAATATTGAGTGAAAATGATTGTGGAATAGAAATATCGAGTTCAAGAATATCGTTGTCAAGAACATCGATTTTAAGGTAAGTAATATCGATTTTTAAAATATAGAAATCATTAATATCGTGTGTAAAAATATAGTTGTTTAAAATATCATTTTTTCATTATTATTATGCTTTTTGCATATATTTTAAATGTATATGACATAATTATTTTGTTTTATTATTGTTTATGTTTCTTACTATATTAGTTACATTTTTTGTAGTTATGAAATTTAATTTAATAACATTTTGTGGTTTTTAGTTCTGTAGCGAGTTGTGGGTTTATGGGGGTATAGGGTGGGAAGTAATTTAATTATAATAAATTAATTATTATTTTTAATTAATCTTATTTATTTAATTGATATGTAATGTTGTTAATTGTGTTATTAATTTTTTTATGTAATTGTTTTTTGTGGGTTGTGGAGTTTCTAGGGGTAAAGGGTGGAAAGTAATTTATTTTTAATAATTAATAATTAGTTGTAAATTAATTGTAATTAATTAATTGATAATTAATAATGTTAATTGTGTAAATTTTTTATTTTTTAGGTGCAGGTTGCGGGGTTATAGGGGTAAAGTGTGAGAAGTAATGTATTTTTAATTTATTATTAATTATTTGATAATTAATATTAATTAATTAGTTGATACTTAATTGTGTTAATTGTGTAATTATTTTTTTAGGTGTGGGTTGTGGGGTTTATAGGGGTAAAGGGTGGGAAGTAATTTATTTTTCAATAATTAATAATTAATTGTGAATTAATATTAATTAATCCATTCATTGACAATTAATTATGTTAATTGTTTGATTATATGTTTTTTACGTTTGGGTTGTGGGGTTTATAGGGGTAAAGTGTGGGGAGTAACTTATGTTATTTTATTTATTAATTACTTGTTAAATACTAATAATTATTTAATTGTAAATTAATCAATTTAATTGTGTTATTAATTGTTTTTTAGTTTAGTTTTAGGAGGGGGTTGTGGGGTTTATAGAGGTAAAGGGTGGGAAGTCAATTAATTTTAATGAATTTAAATTTAATTTTTTATAAATAATATGTGTTTAATTGATAAATAATTATGTTAATTGTGCACGTATTTTTTTTTTTATGTGGGTTGTGGGTTTTGTAGGGGTATGGGTGGAAAGTACATTTTTTACATTTTTAATATTAACTATATTTGTATTTTTTATTTGACATATATTTTAATTTATTTCCTTTTTTTGTTATTTACATTTTGTTTATGATATTGTATTTGTTTTTAATGTTGAACTGACTGGAGTGGAGTAGTAAATTTTACCCTCCACAATCCAACACTTTCCCTTCTGTTGCACTGACTGGAGTGGGAATAGTAAATTTCACCCCTCCGCAATCCAACACTTTCCCTACTGTTGCACTGACTGGAGTGGGGATAGTGAATTTTACCACTCAGCAATCCAACACTTTTCCTACTGTTGCACTGACTGGAGTGGGAATATTACATTTTTCCCTCCACAATCCAACACTTTCACTACTGTTGCACTGACTGGTTTGGGAATATTATTATTTTTTTTTTGTTAATTATAATATTTATTGTTGTGTTAATTGTACTGGGAATAGTAAATTGTAGTATTTTCCAATGTTATATTTTAATTAATTGTATATTTATTGTAGTTAGAGTAGTAAATCTTATTTTTGTGGGATGTAAAAAATGTTGTTACTGTTGTGTTGTGTTAGGTGGGAGTACTTATTTTTATATTTATTTAGTATAAACATGTTTTTTTAATGTAGTGGGAAATTTATATGTATTTATTTTAATGTTTAATAATTTATTTTGTTGTAATTTATATAATTATGTGTTTAATTTATTATAACAATAATATCTAAAAATGTCAATTTTTTATTGTAAATTATTTGTAATTAAATTGTAAAACAATATGTATTGTTTACTTTTTACTTTAAATTAAATTGGTTTTCTTTTAGGTCGAGCCTAGGCAGCGCGCATGCGCTGTCTGGAAGACCGGATGTAAACACTGTACGAAGTGTAATCCCGCCTGCTGCTTGGGATTGATTCACTGCAGTGTCTCTCTTGGTTGCAGCATCCTAAGTGATTCACATAACGAACCATCACTTCTGTTTTTTCCAGAGCAGCATCGCCTAACTTCAGTTTCCTTTCGCTGCAATTCATGATGTGTTGTTTCAGAGAACTATTTTTTATCTAATTAGCTTAGCATGTCAAGGCTTTTCTTCAAATATGGCGATGCACCTTTCTTTTGTCGTGCACGGCTTGTATTCAAACACACTTTCACTCTTGTGACGGGCGTCGCGCTTTTTTTTCTACCAAGTAATGTCGTTCACTATGGGAAGATTAGCATTTGGACCTGCCTTTCTTTGCACTACGCAATGGTTGTGTGTCCCTCGCCTCCCCGCTGTGGTGTATGTCTGCCCGGGGGCACATGACATACTCCGAACGCCGGCCGTAGCAACATTTTAACCTCCTGCTGGTGTCCCAGGTCAGTATGGGGAGATGAAATGATTTGCCCAAAATCACACAGTATGTTGAGCCGATGCCACGACTCTACATTTTTTGTTATCAGCATAGCGCCCGCTTCACGGGCCGCCATGCACATAACTTAAGTATGCACGGGCGCCGCGCTTTAGCATGGTGCTCGCTTTTTTTTAATTGTCTACTGCTTGTTTCTATAGCGCGAACTCGACCTGAAGGTATCAGAGCGCTTTACATGAGCACAAGTTGCCTTACAGATGGACACATTCGGTTTTTTTAGGCATGGGGACACTAAGGGGTCGATTCCGATTCGGGCCGGAAAAAGCACCGACCGACTCGGAGCCGGAATTAAATCCGACCGACACGTACCTGTGGCGCCCGACACGCCAAGTACGATGCAAGGCGTGCAAAATCCGACCGACACGTACTGAACCCAAGCCGAACGACCGAGCCGCACGGAAAACAGCAATCCGGCCGGAAAAACACGCGAATCGAACCGACCGACACGCACCCGGAACAAATCCAACCGAAACGTACACGCGAACTCCAAACCGCAAAGTACGATGCAAGGCGCGAAAACCACGACCGAGTCGTACGGAGGACAAGCCGTACGACCGACACGCATACAAAACTGAGCCGAAGTAACACAAAACACCGCGACCGACGCGTACGCAGCATAGAAAACTGCACAAACACAGCGTGAACGAAACGGAGAAGACCGTACGAGACAACTGCAGGGTCCGACTCGGTCACAAGAACGTTTCCAACATGCACAGAAAGTACTAAGGAAAAATACACAAAAAAAGGCCAAACAAGCAATTACAAAGCCAATAAATACTGGGGGGGGGGGGGGACAGAGAACAAAGACACACCCACAACTCCACCCATATAAAGGACACAAATCCCAACTATGATCCTTTGCAAATGCTATTCTACTGCCAGCACTCAACAGACAGCAACCACACACCCACAGCTCATCCCTCACACAAGCCACACACCATCAGCACACCAACAAATAGCTACCTCACATACACCCAGCAAAACACACACTCACACACCCTCACCTGCACACCAACACACACATCACTCACCATCACCACCCAACACCATGCCCCCCAAGAAGAATCACAAGTTCCTAGATTGTGAATTGGAAGTCCTGGTAGACGAGATCCTCAGGGTAGAGCCACAGCTGTTTGGCACACTGGTCCAACAGACACCCATCTCCCAGAAAACCAAGATGTGGGAGAGGATCATCAACAGGGTGAACGCACAATCACCATGTCTGCGCACAAAGACTGACATCCAGAACAGGTGGTATGACGTGCGCAGGAGGGTACGGGAGCTGCTCAAGAAGGACTACCTCCTGAGCCAATACACCGGCAGTGGCCCTCCTGCCAAGCCAGTATACCTCAGGCCCTGGGAGGAGAAGGTGCGGGCCATCCTTCCGCCAGTGAGCATCTATGGACTAGAGAACATCCCAGAGCCTGGTGAGTACACAACAAATGTACACAATATTCTGCCACAATACACACACACATCACTGTCAAGGGGAGAGTCAAACCATGCACTCATAGCAATTACACAGCAACCAGAACAGAATCATCCCAAAATGTGTATGTCAGTCAGATAAACACAACACATGCCATCTCAAAGTTACATTTAACCGTGTCATCACATGTACAAACACAACTACAACTACAGCTAGGCAGTGGCACAAATATAACTAACAAACACATCCAGACATGTAGCCACCACTACAACACCAACACACAGTGAAGACCACTGAAAGAAAGGAATTCTGTGTATGCTGGGCAAGTCAGTGTAGCCAATAGCATCATGGGAGTCGTAGTCACAGATATTGCTCACCCCCACAACTGTCCCATCAACACCACCATGAACCATGCGCACATCACAGGGAGTGGAAAAGGACTCACAAGATGGCTGACACTGGCTACTGCTGTGGGGAGCACAAGGCCCTGCTGGCAACTGTGCAACAACCAACAGCAGGACACCACTGACTGACATCCTGAAAGACAACTTTCACTCCCTGCAATGCAAGCACAGTCCATGGTGGGATATCTGGCTGGCTGGGTGGGAAGGAGGGCCGGCTGTCAACCAAATACAACCAATGCAGACCATGTTCACACCCCAACAAATACATAGAAATGCCCAAATAATGCAGGACAATGTGCTACACCAATATCAACCCCTGACTGTGACAACTTCGGACAATGCAATGTACAGGCCCGCACCCAGAGGCACAGTCACAACTGTCAGGTGTGTCAACCATTGATGCCTGCAGAAACATAACATACATTGTGTGTGTCTCCCAAAAACAGGTGATGATGGGGACACAGCAGCAGACGCTGAGGAGTTCCAGTCCCAGGCTCAAGAGGATACAGAGCTCACTGGTGTCGTACAGCCTCTGCCCTCCTCGGACGAAGAAGACCAACCTGGCACCTCCGGTGCAAGTCAACATGCAGCACCAGCAGGACCACCAGCTGCAGCACCAGCAGGACCACCAGCTGCACCCCCTGCACCCACCCCTCCAACGACTGTCACCACAAATACCATCCCTGCCGACATGGACAGAACAAGGAGCACCACCAGCACAGGGACCCTGGACCAACGTGGGGCCATGGACACCACCACCACCACCAACCCCCAAGGGGGACCAGGGTCATCTGTGCGTGCCACTGCACGCACTGCACATGTCGGCAGGGGGTGGGAGACAGAGGTCGCTGCTTGCAGAGGTGTCTGGTGTGCATGACGACCCACAACTGGTACGCATAGCCGATGCGTACCAGTCCAGCACCGGAGATCTCAGCCAGGTAGTGGGGCTCCTCAGAGACATGAAACAGCAGCAGGCTGCCCATCATGCCCGCTTGGACTCTCACATGTCCCGCGTGGAGTCCAAGTGGGACGCACTGCAAGAGATGACGGCGGTGCACAGGGACATATTACAATGCCTCCGCCAGATGAACAGTAACCAGTCTACACCTCCCTGTGGGCCAAACAACATCTGGTGCTGAACAAACTGCAACTGCCACAGGGAGGGAGGATGACTCTGGCGGAGAGTCCCCTGCACCGCAGCAGCCTGTACTTGAGGGGCCCCCCCCAAAGAAGAGGGGTCGTCCGAGGAGGGGCAAGTGAGAGGCCGATGGCCAAGTGCAACCCCCAGGAAGCCTGAACCTGTTCTGGATGTTCACCTTTGTGCACAGACTGTTCACCCTGTTGACGGCAACACAACTCCCACACATGACATGGGGAGTACAAGTTGGACCAATGTCTCAGACAACTGTGGCCCCGATACTGGGGATTTTGTCTACCAGGACTTTCAATTCACCTAGGAACTTCTGATTGCAATATAAATGTACAGCACTAACAATCCTATGCACTATTCACACAAATGTATCACAATAAACACACTAATACACCATACTTGCCTCTGTTGTGATTCCAACGTGGGTGCTGTCATGGGGATGATGAACTGAAAAATTACACTGTGTATGCGGACTGCAACAGCAAGTATAACACAGGCATGTGAGTAAAGGCAGCGTGACACATATGAGGGAGACACACCACCAGGGCTACACAACACATACACACCTAGGCCATCTGACTCATTGCCTACACTGATGTTGCCAGGGAAGACGGTGCAATGCACAGACACCACACCTATTCCCAGTTGTAGTCAAGTAGCCCACAGGTGCAGTAAGCAAATGGCAGTCAAATGTGTGACCACAGACAACGCACATCACAAAGTGAAGCACAGGTTTATTACACAGTTGCAACATGTCGTAACCACTACAGATGCAAGGTAATCCCACCTGGCAGCGGGCACACAGTCAACAACTGTAGAAGGAAGGAAGTCCATGGGTGTGGCGCACATCACCTGTAGGGACACAACAGCTACCACCCTGGAAGTACAATCACGTCGTCGGTGGACACAGTTGACCAAACAAATCTGAAAGTACCCTGTGAAGGACAGAAATGACACACAGTCAAAAGCAATGGAGAACAGGACAGAACAGGAAAACTCATGCACAATACATGTTACAAGATACCCACCCAGAACCAAGTTAGCATGTCAACACTGTTGGGGAGTACAGACCACCTGTAAGCACACATCGCTACACACATCCAGTCAAGTAGCCCATGGACACACTCCAACAGCACCAGAGCACCACCTACACATATCATGCCAACTCACATCATTGACATGACACCTCAGGATACTCACATTCAGCTAAAGAAGTTCGTGATGAGCTGTGTGCGGACATCACCCTCATCATCATCATCATCACTGGCATCGTGGTCCAGGCCAGGATCCTCCACAGGTGGCGGATGTTGGTCATTGTCATCCTGGATGAGAGGCAACTCCTTCCGCACTGCCAGGTTGTGGAGCATGCAGCAGACGATGATAATCTTGCACACCTTCGCTGGGGCATATGGGAGGGACCCTCCTGTCTTGTCCAGGCAGCGGAAGCGGCTCTTCAGGAGACCAAATGTCCGCTCAATCACTCTCCTGGTCCGACCATGTGCCTCATTGTAGCGCATCTGGGCTGGTGCCACAGGGTTCCTGAGGGGTGTCAGCAACCACGGCATGTTGGGGTATCCCGAGTCACCTACGGACAGACAAGTGCACATTAGCTGACTTGGAAAAGTGGGCGGAATACTACAGATCAGATCACACACAATGGCACAAAGTCAGTACACACCGACAAGCCAGGCACGCTGGTTCTGCATCTGTGCCATCATCCTGGGGATGCGACTACTCCTCATCACAAAGGCATCGTGTGCTGAACCAGGGAAACGGGCACACACGTGTGTGATGGTCATATCTGCAAGACACACCACCAGTGCATTGACCGAGTGGTAGTGCTTGCGGTTACAGTAGGCATGCTCCTGGGCCTGTGGTGGTACCAAAGCCACATGTGTCCCATCAATGGAGCCAATGACATGCGGCATCCTCCCCAGGGCATAGAAGTCACTCTTCACGTCAGTGAGTCGTTGCAGTCTAGGGAAATAGATGTACCGGTTCAGGTATAGCAACATTGCCTCCAAAACATCGCGGAGCACACGGCTCAACATGGTCTGTGACATCCCACCAGCAATCGCCACAGTATGTTGGAAGGTACCGGTGGCAAAGAAGTGTAGGGCTGCCATCACCTTCACCTTGGGGGTCAGCGCTGTAGGATACGGCCGGCCAGGCTGCAAATGTGGGGCCAACTGCACTGCCAAATCCTCATTCAGCTGCCTGGTGAAGCGGTACCTGTCGGATGCTGTCCCGTTCCACCATCGTTGCCAGGTCTGGGAATGGTCTATGGACAGCAGGAGCCCTGCAGTGCAGAGGAGAAGAAAGCAAGATTGTCAGTCACCCCACATATGCGGCATTGAACACACTCAATATCACATCATACATCATTATGAGGCACAACTACATGAAGTGTGCAGTTCCGTAAGGACATGTATGGTACATACATGGCCAACATCTGTCATCACGGTTCAACAAGTGGCATCAATAAGTCCCAGGTTGGCCCATTGGATATCATGAGGCCGTGTCACAGTTCCCATCTCCTGCTGCCATGTCACAATCACCCCCCACAGTGACATGTGAGGACAGATGTGCCCCAGGCATCACAGCTCAACGACAGGTACATTCCCAGGGACCCTGTATTGCCACATGGACACTGGCATTACATGGAGTATCATGTATACACCACAGCAAAACAACCATGACCCCCACAGGTAGTGGTCCCACTTGCCACTGCAGGACTGACATGGACGTCTGTGACACACACACGCACAACATCAAAGTCCATGCACACACAACGTGGATGTGGAGACTGTCTCCCATTGTGCACATGAAATCAGAGACATTGTAAACACTACATGCACACAGACTGTGGAGGACCATCACTATTGTGCCACTGGGACACCCTGGCTCAAACATACCGTCCCACATGGGACTCACGGGGTATGTGACATGACATACACATACACCACCGTGAAATGTGACCATGGCACATGCACAGATATGAACAGTTGCACATCACAGTGGTCATGTACACGTAACACCCAGGATCCTGTCCCCATGAACATGTGCACAGCCTGGGGGTGGCTGCCCCCAGGTGACACCCACAGGACAACATGTACACCAACATACACACAATAGGAAATGCAGCCTTACATGACTTATGATACAGTTTGGACAGGCTGTCGTGTTGTAGGTGTGCCCCTCACTGCCTGGGAGCTATCTGTGGCTGGCATATGTTCATCTGAGACAGGCATGGTGACATATGCCAGTCACTTGTACAGGGATGCGTTGAACAGCAATGGACCGATCGGTGCGCCCGGCCGGCCCATTGCATTCAATGTGTGCGGGTACGCGTTGTACCCCTGTACGCGTTGAACAGCAATGGACCGATCGGTGCGCCCAGCCGGCCCATTGCATTCAATGTGTGCGGGTACGCGTTGTACCCCTGTACGCGTTGTACCGCAATGGACCGATCGGTGCGCCCGGCCGGCCCATTGCATTCAATGTGTGCGGGTACGTGTTGTACCCCTGTACGCGTTGAACAGCAATGGACCGATCGGTGCACCCGGCCGGCCCATTGCATTCAATGTGTGCGGGTACGCGTTGTACCCCTGTACGCGTTGTACCGCAATGGACCGATCGGTGCGCCCGGCCGGCCCATTGCATTCAATGTGTGCGGGTACACGTTTTACCCCTGTACGCGTTGAACAGCAATGGACCGATCGGTGCACCCGGCCGGCCGATTGCATTCAATGTGTGCGGGTCCGCGTTGTACCCCTGTACGCGTTGAACAGCAATGGACCGATCGGTGCGCACCCATTGACAATGGCCTAGCCTGGCAACGGACGCATTTTCGAAATTCGAACGAGTCGGTTGCTGGAAATTCAGTTGGTCACCCACAACAATGTTGCAAAATCATGTATGTCATGAAGTTGAAGATTTGAAGGATGCTGTGGGCGTGTATTGGTGCTGCTATTCCATGGATTGGCCAGATTCAGAAGATGCAAACGACTTGGACCTATCACTTTGGACAAATGGGACAGTATCTGCCTCTGCAGCACATATATATTGCTGGCTGTTCCCCTGAGAGCTCACTTGCCTGCACTACATGCTCCAGGACGACATCTGCCACTGCACTGCTGCTGTCTCTGCCCCCTCTGGACTCTGCAATGGCACGTACTGTGGAGAGAGCCCCAGCCTTCAGCCTTGAGGAGAACCAGGCCCTGCTGGACAGCCTACTTCCACAGTACAGCAAGCTGTATGGGACACCAGGGGAGCAGGTGAGTGTTCTGTGCACTGACTTTCTGAATGTGCATTTTGTCTGACTAGCAAGGCTGAAAGTCTGCATGCCACTGGCTAGCAGGCTCACTGAGTAGTTGTCACCCCCCATAGTGTGTAGTGACATGCACTGGACAGGTATGGTGCAGTGACAGTGCATTTGAACAAGGTTTTACTTCCCATGCAATGATACCATGTAGTGACTTCTGGCAAACTGTCCATGGGCAGCGTTGCACTGCCTGTGTACATCATGTGCCCCTGTGATTGAGACATGTATATACAACTGTGTCATGCACGGATATGTTGCATGTGTAGTTATGGCCTTTTCACTTTGTCATCCTCACAGGTTAATGCCCATCGGAAGCAGGAGATCTGGAAGGACATCGTCCGGGCTGTCCGGTCCGTGGGGGTCTACAAGCGCCGGATCCGCAACTGCCAGAAGAGGTGGGAGGACCTTCGGGGCTGGACCCGGAGGATTGCACGGGTCCAGCTGAAGCTGTCGCCTCCTCGCAGGAGGGGCGGAACACGGACCCTGACCCCCCACATGCTCCAGATCCTGGCGGTGGTGTTTCCAGACCTGGATGGGCAGCTGAAGGCCAGACAGCAGCAAGGAGGGGGTGAGTCAAAGACTGCACTGTGAACTCTGTATTACATGCTATGTGCCCTCCTCTGGCCTGGTTAAACAGCCACAGTACAGCAGTCATGTTGTCCAGGAGCCATGTCCCTCTATTGTGCACTGCCCACTCCTCATCTGATACCCAGGTGTGGCCCTTACATTCAGGGAATTGTGTCACTTGGGACTGTGTCCTTGCAGTTTGCTTCACTCAAGGTGGGGGACAGCATCTGTTTCCCTAACTCTGTTGTGGGCATCATGGGTGGGTCCATTGTTCACACAATGCCTGTGTTTGGACATGTAATCTGCGTGTTGCTTTCATATGCGGTCCACTTGCTGAGCTGAGCCACCACATGTGCCTGGGGTATCTGGCACACACCCATGCAGCGGGTGGGAACAATGTTTGGGCCCCAGGAGTGTGCAGATTACGTGTGTGACACATACATAGCCAGCTATCCACTGTCCAGGGCTCATCCCTCATTCATGTGGGGCAGGACAGTCATGCCTACTCCAGCCCATCCAATACACCTGTACTCCCACTCCCGGGTATCAGCTGACACGTTGTGCGCAGTGATTTGACCCCTCAGGTGTCTGCCTCTGTGTCAGTGTGCTGTGGATTTGTTGCCAGGACTGCTGGGGTGTTTCTCGGTAGGGGCTCAGCATGCCACTGGAGATGTGACCATAGGAGACGATACTTGTGTGTCACATAGGTGTTTGATCAGCTGCCCGTGCAGACTGGGGTATGCGAATGTGAAGTTCAGGCAGCTGTTTCCCATTCACAGCAGATTGTGAGGGGCTCAGGTTCAGAGGGTAGTGTCACAGGTCTCCCATATGTCCAATCGGTATGACCTGGACAGATGAGGGTTAAGATGATGTGTTGTGTGGGGGATGTACATGTGCACTTGTGCAGCTCCAGGACTTGCATTCCCCATGACCTACTATTGTGACACAGTGCAGAGTGTTGTTGTCTGGCTGCCAAGTCATACATCACTGAGACAGTGATGTATGACTTAGCAGTCATGCCTCCGCCATGGCATGTGTCTACTTATTGGTGATCCTGCAGGGGAGTGACATGTGCTACATGCACACCATTGTGGCGATGGCTATCAGGACATGGGTGCATCATGGTGTCTGTCGCTGGTATGCATCACATGCATTTCCTATTTGACTCTGGGCATCCCTTTCATCCGGAAACCTGTACTGACTCAGTGGCAAGAGTTGTGATGTGTGCATGTCCACATGCTACACCGTGTCCTCTGCACTGTCCAACTACTGTGTAGTTGGTGCATGTGTCCACACTGGGGTGTTGCTATCCAACAGACACCAGACAGATGGATGCAAGGCCATGTGGGATGTGAGTGCCATGGTTGGCATCAGACTGACAATTGGCTTCTCCTGTTCAGTTAGGGCACTTTTAGCAATGTTCAACTAATGATGCCAGGGCTTGCTCTGTAATGTGCTGTGCTCACAGTGGTGTGTGCGTTTGGTGCAGGTGACTGATGTCTGTCTGTTTCCCCATTGTTTGCAGATACATCCACGGCCACGGAAGGGGACAGCTCCACGGACCAGGAGGAGCCGGAGAGCCAGACTGGGTCAACAGCCGAGGAGTGGTCGGAGGGACCCAGTGGCACGGAGGGCGAGGGGAGCCACACCGAGGAGTCCTCAGCAGCATCCACCTCAGCTGAGGACCACAGCGGCTCGGAGGATGACTCCCTTATGGAGGCGGGTGTCAGCAGCCACCACACCCCAGCTAGTGTTGCTGTCCCCGCCACCACCAGCACCACCACCGCCCTCCCATCGGCTCCCATTCCCCAGGTCCGTGGAGGCTCCCATGTTCGGGAGCGTGTCTCCTTTGGGCCAGGCACCGCACCCCTGCCCCTGTGTCCCCTGCTGCCCTGAGTGAGGAGTCTGTGTACCTCCTTCGCCAGCTCCATGTAGGGCAGACAGCCATGCTGAGTGTCCTCCATGCGCACACCGCTCTGTTGACTCAGCTGGTGTCGTTCATGGAGGGCATCTCATCGGGCATGTCTGACCTACAGAGGGGCAATAGGTCCATGGACTCCTCCCTGACGGCAGCAGTGTCCCTCCTCAGACAGTCCCTCACCCCTCCTGCCTCTGCTCCATCCACACTCCCCAGCACCTTACCCGTCCCAAGCACACACACACCGGCACAGGCACACACCAGCACACACACGTCCAGCACACAGACACACACGCCACAAACAAAACGCACACGCACGCACAGTCAGGGGACTGAAACCAGACTCACAGGGGATGGGGCCCTGGAACACACACACGCATCCACGAGCACTGCGCAGTCCTCAGTTGCCTCTCCCTCCAAAGCACCCTCCCTTGCCTCACCTGCAACCCCAAAGACCCAGCGGCTCTTCCTCAGTGACCTCGGCCTCTTCCCCTCCGATCCAGCTGATACAGCATTCAGGGGGAAGAGGAAGCCCACCCACACGGAGCAGAGTGCCCCTCGCCCCCGGACACCCTCCCCCAGGCGCAGACAGACTGAGGCCCTCACCCGCAAGTCCCCCCGGAGTCGTAAGAGCAAGACCCCGCCGCCGCCCTGCAGCTCAGGCACCAGGTCTCCTTCCTCCATCCCTCAGGCCCCCACTCCACAGGTGCCCCCACCACACCCTGCCCCAGGTTCCCCCACCCACAGATATACCATCCCCAAGAGGATCCGGCCTTCTCCCCCTGCCACTTGCTCTCCCAGCACCACACCCCCCGCTGCGCTTGTCTGTGCCACTGATGTGGTGAGGGTGTCCTCCCCCTCAGTTCAGCCCACCTTGCCTGTTCCCCATTCTCCTCCCCTGGTGGTAGGCACTGCAGTGGAGTCCACTACCACCCTGTCTGACTTGGGCACTGCAGTGGCGGACCTGTCCACTCCATCTGCAGGGTCCACTGCAGTCGTGCCGGCACCCACAACATCTGAGTCATGCCCCCCAGTTGTGCCGGCACACACCATGTCAGACACCTCCACTGCAGTTGTCATGTCAGTGGCTCGCCAGCACCCAGCACCCTTTCCCTGCTTCCTCCTGGTGAGCCCTGATCCTGTCCCTGCGGTGCCTGGCCTGCCCCCCCGGTTGCCCCTCCTAGTGGATTGTCCCTGGTTTTGTGCAGTGCAGGCATGCGTAGGGTGACATCTGCCACTGTCACCCTGTTTGGACTTTGACAATGGACTGGCCATTGGCCTTTGTGTTTATTCTGGACTTTCACTTTTAAACACACATATGCTGAATAAAGCAACTTTCTGTTCTCTAGTGCTTATGCTTCTGATGTACATGTTGTTGATGATGCTAACCATGCCCTTGCTGCAGTGATGGTGATATTTGGTCTCATGATAATGAAGTGTTACTGTGCAGGAACACATGTGGTCCAGGGGGAATGTGTCCTATCCTGTGGTGTATCCATGTCATCCATAGCAGCATCTGAGGGTGTCATGTGTTCAGTATTTGGCAATGGGATTTCCTACTTACATTAGCAATTTCACATCTGTGGCTTCCACCCCTGCACATCTGTTGTGCCTGCCATTGTTCAATTCGCCTACTTCCCTGACCGTGTGGCCATCTCCACTGGACATGCAGGTTTGGGCATCAATGGGGAAGGACTCATCTGTGTTGTCAGTGCAACATTGCTATACAAGTGTGTTGGATCTGTGCTGATGATTTCGTGGGCACTTCCATGACCAGCCTGATGTGACAGGAGCCTTCATTTGGTGCTAATTGTTGATTGTGTGACCAAGTGCTCAGCTGACATGATGGGGCCCTACTGAGGCAACATATGGCACAGCTTTCCTCACACAGGAGTGGAGTCCCCTCATGTCAGTGTGTACTCCTGTGACATTGCCTGCGCCCAAGGTGTGTGTTGTATGAGCATGTCTGTGTGTTCACTTCTGTTTTGCTGTGCATGCTGTGATCCCTAGTGTTGTACCTGTTTGTGATGCTTGCTGAGTTGACCTATGTTCCCCCAAAGTCTTCTCCTGGGTTCTCTGTGATGTGGGTGCATGGCACATTACTGGTCATCAGGGTGTCACCCATAGGTGTGTTTGCTGTCAGGGCTGAGTTTGTGTGCAGACGCAGATGGGTCACAGTCAGGTTTCCCCTTGGCACTTGTTGTTTGCACCTGTCATGTGATTTCCAGTTTGTGTTATCTTTCAGTGATTGTGACACGTTGTGTGTGTGACTGCTGGCACTCCTCAGGGTCCGGGCTGCAATGTTGGTTGTTGTCTATGTGTGTTCTTTGTGGGTGACCTTGGCTTCTTCATTGGTGTATGACTGTGGCTGGGATCCCATTGGTTGGTGTGGTATTGCCGTCATGTCCATGTACAGCGTAGTGTGCAGTGTGTCAGACATTCAGGAGTCTTGTTGAGTGGCCATGTGTGATGTGTTTCTGCACCTTGGTTCCCACCCACCACCCTGGAATTGTCATGGGTGCATGTGCAATGTCACCAGTGCATGTGTGCTTCACTGCTGCACATTGTTGGAGGTCGAGGTGTGTGGTGTTGAGTGTGTGCAGATGAGAGTTGTTGCCCGGCTAGACCCCTGCCTCCATGTTGGCCTTGGCTTACTGGCCGTGCTGATTGATTTGTGCTTGTGTAGGTGTGATGGTAGTTTGTTGCTCAGGACACATGACTGTGGTTCACAGTGTGAACGACATTTAGCTTTGTCATCACAGTGGGATTGTAATGCAGCCCAGGGTCACCACATTGTGGGGGCCCTGGGGGTAGTGCTGTGGTGTGTCTGTGTCTTGCTGTGTCAGTGGAGAAGTGTGGCTCAATGGTTAGAGCGGCAGACCCTGATGCAGAGATCTGGCCCGGGACCAGGGTTCAATTCCCGCCTCGGCGGGTCTTGGGCTCAACTTCCTCGGACCTGATAATTCTCGCCTCAGTGCCTATTCTAATCATGGGTCCCACTCTGCAACTCTGGGCAATAGCTTGCTTAATCTCCACAATGGCCCCACCAGCGCTGGGATGCCTGGCTTCACCTTGGGGGTGCCCAGGAGTGGACATTTCACAGGGAAAAGCCAGGAAGGGTTCCACAGCGGTATGCGTTCAGCGCCAGGATGCCTCAGGGTAGCAGTGCGCTTTACAAGTACAAATTCATTTCATTTCATTCATTTCAGTTGCTGTTCCTACGTGCCTGTGTGACATGTGTGATTTGTGCTCCCTCTCATCTGACAATGCCTGATTGCCCACATAGGGGATTTGGATCCATGAGTTACCTTTGTGTGGCACTGTATGCACATCTGTATGATTGGTATTCAGGCCTCCTCATGTGTTGTGTGGTTGCCTGGGGACACTGGCACCCCCCCCCCACCTGTTGTGTTTGATGTGCAGTGTGGGTCTGCCTGTTTGTGTTTGTGCATCTGTACCACTGCATTGGCATATCTTAGGTGTGCCATTGGCTGTATGTAGTTTGTTGGGTTTCCCCTGCTGTCCCTGGGACTCCTAGGTCATCAGTCAGCACAATGATCATGGTTTGTGTGTCCCATTGCTGCCATGCTATGGTATCTGTTCACCTCACATCTACAGTCTCCACAGGGTATCTGCATTTGTGTGCCCATTGGTGCAAATATGTGGGTCTGCATTCTGATGGTCACTTCTGTCATTGTGTCATTGATGAATGTTGACTGTGTCAGCCCCCATGGGTGTTGTTTGTCTGCACATGGCCAAAGGTATGTCTTATTTGCACTGCAGTATTTGCCTCCCCCAATCTATGTTGCAATGGGACACATGCACTACTTTGCCACTGATGTGTTTTATGTTCTGTGACCAGGAATCATCCATGCAGTTTGGCAGTTGCAGCTTTTTCTTTGTCAACACTTACATTTTGGTCACTGTGATGATGGGGGTTTGGACCCCATTGCCACAATGTTCAAAATGTGCTTCAGCTATGGACCCCACACTTACATTTTGGTCACTGTGATGATGGGGGTTTGGACCCCATTGTCACAATGTTCAAAATGTGCTTCAGCTATGGACCCCACACTTACATTTTGGTCACTGTGATGATGGGGGTTTGGACCCCATTGCCACAATGTTCAAAATGTGCTTCAGCTATGGACCCCACACTTACCTTTTGGTCACTGTGATGATGGGGGTTTGGACCCCATTGCCACAATGTTCAAAATGTGCTTCAAATATGGACCCCACACTTACCTTTTGGTCACTGTGATGATGGGGGTTTGGACCCCATTGCCACAATGTTCGAAATGTGATTCAGCTATGGACCCCACACTTACCTTTTGGTCACTGTGATGATGGGGTTTGGACCCCATTGCCACAATGTTCAAAATGTGCTTCAGCTATGGACCCCACACTTACATTTTGGTCACTGTGATGATGGGGGTTTGGACCCCATTGCCACATTGGTCATGGCCTGCTTGCATTGTGGGGGCCACACACATATATGTGTGGCACATGTGATAGGGGGTCACATTGTATGTTCAAAGTCATGTTCAGTGTTGTAGGCATTTGACACAGTCTACACACGCTTGTCATGGTGTTGGGGGATGTCTTTTTCTTGCATTCCCTAGGTTGTGGTGTGCTGGTTGTGTCATGCATTGTCCATCCTATGAGTGGGGGTGGTGTTGGTGGTAGGCATCCAGCCCCCATGGGTAGAGGTGATAGTAGTGGTAGGCATCCAGCCCCCTTGGGTAAGGGTGGTAGTGGTGGTGGGCATCTGGCACCCCCATGGCTAAGGGTGGTAGTAGTGGTAGGCATCCAGCCCCCTGGGTAAGGGTGGTAGTAGTGGTAGGCATCCAGCCCCCTGGCTTAGGGTGATAGTAGTGGTAGGCATCCAGCCCCCTGGGTAAGGGTGGTAGTGGTGGTGGGCATCTGGCACCCCCTGGCTAAGGGTGGTAGTAGTGGTAGGCATCCAGCCCCCCTGGGTAAGGGTGGTAGTTGTGGTAGGCATCCAGCCCCCTGGGTAAGGGTGGTAGTAGTGGTGGGCATCCGGCACCCCCTGGCTAAGGGTGGTAGTAGTGGTAGGCATCCAGCCCCCTGGCTTAGGGTGATAGTAGTGGTAGGCATCCAGCCCCCTGGGTAAGGGTGGTAGTGGTGGTGGGCATCTGGCACCCCCTGGTAAGGGTGGTAGTAGTGGTAGGCATCCAGCCCCCTGGGTAAGGGTGGTAGTTGTGGTAGGCATCCAGCCCCCCTGGGTAAGGGTGGTAGTGGTGGTGGGCATCTGGCACCCCCTGGCTAAGGGTGGTAGTAGTGGTAGGCATCCAGCCCCCCTGGGTAAGGGTGGTAGTTGTGGTAGGCATCCAGCCCCCTGGGTAAGGGTGATAGTAGTGGTAGGCATCCAGCCCCCTGGGTAAGGGTGGTAGTAGTGGTGGGCATCTGGCACCCCCTGGCTAAGGGTGGTAGTAGTGGTAGGCATCCAGCCCCCTGGCTTAGGGTGATAGTAGTGGTAGGCATCCAGCCCCCCTGGGTAAGGGTGGTAGTGGTGGTGGGCATCTGGCACCCCCTGGGTAAGGGTGGTAGTAGTGGTAGGCATCCAGCCCCCTGGTTTAGGGTGATAGTAGTGGTAGGCATCCAGCCCCCTGGGTAAGGGTGGTAGTAGTGGTGGGCATCTGGCACCCCCTGGCTAAGGGTGGTAGTAGTGGTAGGCATCCAGCCCCCTGGCTTAGGGTGATAGTAGTGGTAGGCATCCAGCCCCCTGGGTAAGGGTGGTAGTGGTGGTGGGCATCTGGCACCCCCCTGGCTAAGGGTGGTAGTAGTGGTAGGCATACAGCCCCCCTGGGTAAGGGTGGTAGTTGTGGTAGGCATCCAGCCCCCTGGGTAAGGGTGGTAGTAGTGGTGGGCATCCGGCACCCCCTGGGTAAGGGTGGTAGTAGTGGTAGGCATCCAGCCCCCTGGCTTAGGGTGATAGTAGTGGTAGGCATCCAGCCCCCTGGGTAAGGGTGGTAGTGGTGGTGGGCATCTGGCACCCCCTGGGTAAGGGTGGTAGTAGTGGTAGGCATCCAGCCCCCTGGGTAAGGGTGGTAGTTGTGGTAGGCATCCAGCCCCCTGGGTAAGGGTGGTAGTAGTGGTGGGCATCCGGCACCCCCTGGCTAAGGGTGGTAGTAGTGGTAGTTATCCAGCCCCCTGGGTAAGGGTGGTAGTAGTGGTGCGCATCTGGCACCCCCTGGCTAAGGGTGGTAGTAGTGGTAGGCATCTGGCACCCCACTGGCTTAGGGTGATAGTAGTGGTAGGCATCCAGCCCCCCCTGGGTAAGGGTGGTAGTAGTGGTGGGCATCTGGCACCCCCTGGCTAAGGGTGGTAGTAGTGGTAGGCATCTGGCACCCCCCTGGCTTAGGGTGATAGTAGTGGTAGGCATCCAGCCCCCCCTGGGTAAGGGTGGTAGTAGTGGTAGGCATCCAGCCCCCCCTGGGTAGGGGTGGTAGTGGTGGTGCGCATCCAGGCCCCTGTGTGCATATGTGGCATTGGTGATGGGCATCCCACCCCTATGGTGCTGCTGTTGCTGGTGTAAGTAAATTCTGCATCCCTCTGTGTGTGTGTGATGTGTCGTGTACGTGTTGTATGTGTTTTGTGGTTGGTGTCTGACTTACCTTCTGCGCCGTACGCGTCCGTGCCTGTTCCGGTGGTAAATGTAGAATATTGGTAGGATCGGGACGAAGGGATTCATGGTTGGTTCGTGTCGTTCGTCTTTCTCGTTGCTTCGCGTCGTCCTCATCGCTGGCGTGTTCGCCTCGTAGCCGTGGATTGTGTTGTGGCGCGAATCGGAGCTTATGTGCGCCTCTCCTGGAAGCTTTGACATGCCGGACGTAGCGACGGGTTCGGCGCGTACGGAAAGCGCATCGTACTTGTTCGGCCGGACGGGGCTGCATTTTCCCTTCCGTGCGACTCGATTCTGCGTTTCCGGATTCGCCTCGGTCGGAGAACAGGACCTGGATTGGGTGAGTACGACTCGGCCGGATTCTGTGCTGTTGTGCGCATCGTACTTACTCGTTCGGTATGATGTACGGTTCGGTCGGGAAACAGGCATTCGCATGGCTTTTTCCCGACCGAATGGTATTGGGTGCGCTCCGACCGAGATCGGAATCGGCCCCTAAGTGATTTGCCCAGAATCACAGGATGTTTCCGCCGACGCCAGACTCTAACCCTGTTTCCCAACTTCAATGACGCCCGCTCTATCTGTTAGGTCACATATTCTCGATTGATAAGTCCTAAATGTTTAACCACAAACTAAACGCCCCCACGCCCCTTTCCCACTCTTCAGCACTGCCAGGTTTCACCTACCTCAACCGCTTACCCTTTCAACACAACCTCTCACACCCCTAGAGGTGCATCAGCCCCGAGTCAAACTCTTCTTTCCTTTCACAAAACGGAGAATGCCTAGATATTTAAAAAAGATTTCCTGAAAAGGAAACACATTTGCATCTTGTTAGAAGAGGAAGGGTAGGATTTTGCAGAGGTGGTGTGTGCTGATTGGTTGTGTTCGGCTGCTTGACACTATTTGCATCATTCACTGTGAGGCGAGGCCTCGGGGTAATTCCTAACTTACAAGAGAAACCTAGAACTACAAAACCCAGAATGCAAAGCGTGGTTCGTTAAAAATGAACAAACGCTCAACAATGTCACCATCATTGTTTTATTGTAAAGCGCTCTGGCACCTTTGGGAAATGTCCACTCTATATATTATTTGACATATATTTTAATTTATTTCCTTTTTTTGTTATTTACATTTTGTTTATGATATTGTATTTGTTTTTAATGTTGAACTGACTGGAGTGGGAGTAGTAAATTTTACCCCTCCACAATCCAACACTTTCCCTTCTGTTGCACTGACTGGAGTGGGAATAGTAAATTTCACCCCTCCGCAATCCAACACTTTCCCTACTGTTGCACTGACTGGAGTGGGGATATTGAATTTTACCACTCAGCAATCCAACACTTTTCCTACTGTTGCACTGACTGGAGTGGGAATATTACATTTTTCCCCTCCACAATCCAACACTTTCACTACTGTTGCACTGACTGGATTGGGAATATATATATTTTTTTTTTGTTAATTATAATATTTATTGTTGTGTTAATTGTACTGGGAATAGTAAATTGTAGTATTTTCCAATGTTATATTTTAATTAATTGTATATTTATTGTAGTTAGAGTAGTAAATCTTATTTTTGTGGGATGTAAAAAATGTTGTTACTGTTGTGTTGTGTTAGGTGGGAGTACTTATTTTTATATTTATTTAGTATAAACATGTTTTTTTAATGTAGTGGGAAATTTATATGTATTTATTTTAATGTTTAATAATTTATTTTGTTGTAATTTATATAATTATGTGTTTAATTTATTATAACAATAATATCTAAAAATGTCAATTTTTATTGTAAATTATTTGCAATTAAATTGTAAAACAATATGTATTGTTTACTTTTTACTTTAAATTAAATTGGTTTTCTTTTTTAGGTCGAGCCTAGGCAGCGCGCATGCGCTGTCTGGAAGACCGGATGTAAACACTGTACGAAGTGTAATCCCGCCTGCTGCTTGGGATTGATTCACTGCAGTGTCTCTCTTGGTTGCAGCATCCTAAGTGATTCACATAACGAACCATCACTTCTGTTTTTGCCAGAGCAGCATCGCCTAACTTCAGTTTCCTTTCGCTGCAATTCATGATGTGTTGTTTCAGAGAACTATTTTTTATCTAATTAGCTTAGCATGTCAAGGCTTTTCTTCAAATATGGCGATGCGCCTTTCTTTTGTCGTGCACGGCTTGTATTCAAACACACTTTCACTCTTGTGACGGGCGTCGCGCTTTTTTTTCTACCGAGTAATGTCGTTCACTATGGGAAGATTAGCATTTGGACCTTCCTTTCTTTGCACTACGCAATGGTTGTGTGTCCCTCGCCTCCCCGCTGTGGTGTATGTCTGCCCGGGGGCACATGACATACTCCGAACGCCGGCCGTAGCAACATTTTAACCTCCTGCTGGTGTCCCAGGTCAGTATGGGGAGATGAAATGATTTGCCCAAAATCACACAGTATGTTGAGCCGATGCCACGACTCTACATTTTTTGTTATCAGCATAGCGCCCGCTTCACGGGCCGCCATGCACATAACTTAAGTATGCACGGGCGCCGCGCTTTAGCATGGTGCTCGCTTTTTTTTAATTGTCTACTGCTCGTTTCTATAGCGCGAACTCGACCTGAAGGTATCAGAGCGCTTTACATGAGCACAAGTTGCCTTACAGATGGACACATTCGGTTTTTTTAGGCATGGGGACACTAAGTGATTTGCCCAGAATAACAGGATGTTTCCGCCGACGCCAGACTCTAACCCGGTTTCCCAACTTCAATGACGCCCGCTCTATCTGTTAGGTCACATATTCTCGATTGATAAGTCCTAAATGTTTAACCACAAACTAAACGCCCCCACGCCCCTTTCCCACTCTTCAGCACTGCCAGGTTTCACCTACCTCAACCGCTTACCCTTTCAACACAACCTCTCACACCCCTAGAGGTGCATCAGCCCCGAGTCAAACTCTTCTTTCCTTTCACAAAACGGAGAATGCCTAGATATTTAAAAAAGATTTCCTGAAAAGGAAACACATTTGTATCTTGTTAGAAGAGGAAGGGTAGGATTTTGCAGAGGTGGTGTGTGCTGATTGGTTGTGTTCGGCTACTTGACACTATTTGCATCATTCACTGTGAGGCGAGGCCTCGGGGTAACTCCTAACTTACAAGAGAAACCTAGAACTACAAAACCCAGAATGCAAAGCGTGGTTCGTTAAAAATGAACAAACGCTCAACAATGTCACCATCATTGTTTTATTGTAAAGCGCTCTGGCACCTTTGGGAAATGTCCACTCTATATACAATTGCACAAAAACACATAAATAAATATCACAGTTAGCATAAGGCTACGTTATTGGCAGGTGCGCACACTTTTTAGCGGAGAAGAAAATAGAAGCCCATCTTGGTAAAACAAACGCCTTCCAGGGAAAAAAATATCACATTGCGAGTAATTAAAAAACAAAAAGACGTGAAAACCACCAACGATATCGTGAAGAAAGTTGTTTTGTAGTGCAAGAAGGATAAGAAACACGAGCCATTTGACCTTTTGCCCTCTACGGGACTGATGAAGGAAGCTATAATTCAGAAGGCGCATCCTGCTGATAAATCCTCACCTGCTGTCTCCTGCCAAGGGCTATCAGAGAAGGAGAGTGTTGTAATTCATCAGCCCGTTTTCATCTCTTATGGTCTCAGGACCATCCATCCATTCTTTCAGGGCCTCCTTCACCTCCCATCGCCGAGGAATAACTCCCAACACTTAACGTGATCAGATGAGTGCATGCTAGTAGAGGCCTCACGTTTCCAGTGCTGGGCTTTCAGTTAACACAATGCACTAGTTTAATTCCATCGACTCACTTGGATTAGAGCACCAGTTGACGACAGAGTGCAAAATGAAAGCCATTGATAGAAACCCCTGATTTGCAATGCAATAGGTCTTGCATTTACGCGAGTTTAAGCTATTAGCATTGTAAACGACAAAATAAAAGGTATTGTCATTTACAATGTCAATAGCTCAAACTTGCGTAAATGTGAGACCTATTGCATTGCAAATGCTTGTTAATATTTTATGTTTTTGGTATATTTTACTATGTATACATATATTTTTGATAAAATATTATTTACGATTTTTAAATTATAATACTATTTAAAATATTAGTTTATTTATATTTTCTATATATATGTATGTTCATATATATATATATATATACATATATATATATATATGTGTGTGTTTACATTTTTAAAAGTAAATGTATTTGTTATATTTGTTAAAATATACACTTAAATATGTTTTATTTTTATAAATTAATGTTAATATTTAATATGTTTATTTTAATACTTTTAATTATATATATTTAAAAATCAATATTTAATACAACTATATTTTTGTAAAAGATATTTTTTTTCGATATTTTTATACTTACCTTTTTAAGAATAGGCAGTTGATATTTTTGTATCTTATATTTTTCCCTCGATATTTTTTACATCTATATTTTTGAGGTTGATATTCTGTGAGCGAACCGTATTTTATTAAAAAGAGTAACGCCATTTGTCTGTTTGCCTGTATTCATGTATGCAAATGAGAGCCCTACCTCCCGTATGAATGACTAATGTCTAAAGCAATATACACCTTGGGCATGAAATGCAAAAAGCTAAAATGTTGCACAGTATGCTATCACATATGACTTTTCTTCTAGAATCTGATGAGGTGATTGACCATGCACAAGTAGGGCACATGTTGTGGTGTTCTGCAATTGATTGCCTACATTGAGTTTGCAAGGTAGAAACGAGCCACAATCACTAATCACGATAATAAAACGTGCATGAGAAGTTGAGCATGCCACACTTCCAACAGCCACACAATGGCACATGATCAAAATATATCGCACAAATTACGTAGATAAGAAATGTATATGTGAGCTTTTCAGGTCGTAATAAGAATGGCAAGTGTAATTTGTAATTGCTGCTATACATGATTATTTAATCGCGCAAATAGCTGCGTCACTGGGGTTGTGATCCACAGTTGAATTTACCCTGATGAAAGCCCCGGACCTTTTAAGGCCTATCAGAGTAGGACTGAAACATGTTGGTCGAGTAAGGGACATAGGACCATTAAATTCTACAGTTCCCTTCCATAATTCTGCTTTTAATTGTCCCCATCGGCTCCGCGAATAAAGGGATATCTTGGTGTGGATGATGGATGTTTATCTAATAGTTACGCCCCCTAGAGTCTCTTTTTCTTAAGAGTTCCCTGAAATACTGTTGAGCTCACCCTGGCCATTAGGAGTCAGGGTGAACCCGATGAGGAAGAATTGCATTAATAGAGAATGTGAGGGTTATATATAAAAAAGGAATTATTTTCCTTCCCCACTCCGAGTAGAGTGGAGTCTAGGTGTGGCGAGCACTTCCTCTCATTGCGCCCAGTGCCGTTAAGTTAGGAGGGATACTCTATAGGTAGTGTTGGCGCATGAGGAATTGCCTAAAATGGAGAAAATCATGGCCACCCATAGTGCGTTCCGTGAGCTGAGAACTGATAATGGCCCGCCGTTTCATGGACAAGAAGTAACTCAGTCCTCAGGCAACTCAAAAAGTTTTTCTCAATTTAACAACGTATCTACATAAAAGAGGGGGCTCAGAACAATGTACATTCAAGATTCTATAAAACCATATTTTTTATTGATAATTAGAAAAAAATGTTTAAATTAGAAACAACATGAAAATGTATTGTATTCATCTACACATTACAATACTGTGTCTTTGAGGTTTTTTTTTAAATCCACACCATGCCATGTATATCATTCACCATGCATGTCCTCTTACATACATCTCACCCAAACATCAAAACGATGTACATATAATTTTGTCTAGCAATCAATTCTTACAGTGTTCCCAACGTTTTCTGTAAGCAAGAATTCTAACAATAATTATAAAATAATTGTGACATTGATACAATAAATCTCTTATTTTCCGTCTTCCGGTGGCTTTTAGCCTTAAAACATGTACATTGCTTTGATGTTTGGGTGAGATGTATGTATGACAACATGCATAGTGAATGATATGTATTGGATAATGTGGATTTTTTTTAAAAACCTCAAAGTCACAGTATTGTTAGGTGTAGGTGAATATGATACATTTTCATGTTGTTTCTTATTTTTTTAAATCTAATTATCAATAAAATATATGGTTTCATAGAATCTTGAATGGACATTGTTGTAAGCCTTCTCTTTAATGTAGATAAGTTGTTAAAATAAGAAAAACATTTTGAGTTGCCTGAGGTGTCTGTACACTGATAGTATTGTCCCTGCCTTAGGAACTCTCATTTTTTCAGCAGTGGGTCCCCTTTTTCTGTGCATCAAGAAGTAACTGAGTACTTCAAATCACTAAACATCAGCCACAAGAAGGTGACCTCTCATTGGCCCCAAGCCAACGGGGTGGTAGAACGCTTCATGAGGACTTTGAACAAAGTCATCAGGATTGTGCATGCCACTCAACAGCCCTACGAGTGGGCCATCTACTCTTTCCTCAGTGAGAACCGCCAAACGCCCCACTCCACCACGCGGAAAGCTCATGGGCACCTGTTCATGGGGCGGGTGGTGCAAGACTCGATCCCTTACCACCCGGAGTGGACCCCATGTCCCGTTGATGATCAGCGTGTCCTGACCAGAGGTCGGATCACCAACGCATGCGCTAGACAGCGCCACCACGCCAAACGATCCCACCTCAAGATAGGCAACCTAGTCTTGGTCAAAGACCGGTTTACAGGCAGTAAGTTCAGACTGGCCTTTGAATGCTATCTGTGGACCATCACTCACATTCATGGCACCAAGTGACTGTCAGTTAGGGGGAGGAGAAAGTGTCCCTTAATATTTCTCAGTTAAAATGATTTTACTTGTTGTGTCTGCACAGTTCCGTTGTCGAAGCGGCTGATGCGGATTTGGGTGACATCGAAGAGATCTCCGTTGCGGTCCGCCCGTCGTTGAGCACTCCTGAGCCAGTGAGGGAGGATGAAGATGGGAGCAACCGGGGTGCCATCTTTACAGGTGGCATGAGACTTGAGCCTCCTGCTAGGCCGGTGAGTCGTGCACCAGGTATGGTTTGATGAGCAACCCGGTACCCTCCTCCCAGCTGCAAGATCATTTGGTGTAAGAGCCTGCTTTGGTCGTCTAGGTGACCCTAGGTTTTCTATATTTGTACTTCACTGAACTGTTACCGTGCTGATTGCTGAGTTGTAACTCTGTGCCCAACGCCTCAAGACTGTGTTAGCGTTGATGTCTGTAAGTTGTGTTTGCATTTGTTTCAAAATAGAGTAGAAATGTAATGTCGCACCAGTGACGTAACTGGTGCGCGGTGTGGTAGCCCACCTAATGTAACTGCGGGGTGTTCATTTTGTGTTCCCCGCTCCGTGGACATAGTTGGTGTAGTCCCCGTGTCACGTGGGACATAGTTAATAAAGAGACCACCTGCATGAGGACCCTGTAAACCCACATACGTCTTGTTGTGACTTGTTCCAGGCCCAACCATGTAGGCCCTGTAGTTGAACCCCATCGCGAGCAGCATCCACCTTCATCCTGTAGGGGTTACGACACAACAATGCCCACACTCATCTGGAAGCACTCACTTGTGCACACTCGCATGCATACACACACTCCCATTCACACAAATACAAACGACATTAAATACTTTTTTGTTGGATGCTGCAGATTAGCTTTGTCTTTGGGAGTAGAGCAGCAGCCCCCACCATCTTCCCCAGGCACGCCCCTCATCCCACTACTTGGAAGCAGCAGGGTACCTGGAGATGCTGAGACCCGACCCGATGTTAGACCAGGGGCTGCAGGAAGAATAGAGAGGGATGGATGCCTCATACAATGACTCTTTAGATCGGGCTCAGACAAAACTCTGACTTTTTTTTTGTCTGAGGAAAGCTATTTCGGTGACAGGTTGTATAATCGCTGAGGTGATTGGGGTGAATGCGACAGGACCCTGTTGGCACAGCGCCAATTGGCACAGCGCCAATTTCAGATGTCACCTGCGCCATGCACTGAGCCCTTTCATTACGTTGTACTCTGCCACAGTTAAACAGTCACCCTGCATATACCCAGAACCACTGGAATTATGCGATTGTGCGGCCACTGCATTTTTCACATAATTATAGATTTGTCACATAATCCATCATCTGCTGCATAATCTGCACCTTTTAACAAAATGAAAAGTTTGTTTCTAGCTCAAACAGTTCAACAGTTACTAAAAACGAAGCAACATGTGTTTGTGGACAGTGGAAGGTCCTTTGCAAAGGTTGACTGGTCACATTTCTGTTGCTTATTACTATATTTGGGTGTTAAACTGGTACTAATGAGGTGCGACCAATGCCCAGTTAACAAGTGTAAAAATGACAAAATAATGAAGTAATGCTATCACAAAACGTGCCACATAATTTGCCTTTTCTTGCCGCATAATTTACTCAACTCTGTTTCATAATTTCACCCTCCCTTACCACATAATCCCAGTGGCCCAGCATATACCAGACCCAACCAATCAGACATCCGGGGCATGTTACCCGCATGACAGTAAATATTGTGGTGTTCCACCCTAGAGCCCCCTCCCCTCCCCCGCCCCCGTAGCTACGCTCCTGACAACCGAGTTGGTTACCTCACCTTTTCACGCTCCGGCCCGTGCATTGAGGCCCCGTTAAAGATCAGAGTTAAGATGCTGTTTTTCCTCTAAAGCTACGCTCCTGACAACAGATTGTGGCTCCCCGTGAATTTACCTCACCTTTCGAAGCTCCGGCCCGTGCACTGATGCCCCTTTAAAGATGAAAGTTGAGATGCTGTTTTTCCTCTATCTCTTCGAAGAAGTGAAAGTTATTCTCGCCCGCGCTGTATCTTATTCTCATCAGCCTGACCTCCTATATTCTGGGGTGCAGCTTCTCGGTTATTTGTGCCGGAAGTGTGCATATTTCGTTTTATCTCGGTTTCATCCATTTATTTCTCATTTTAATGGCAGTGGCCCCCTCCTCCGTGGGGGCGCCTCACACTCACCTCTTTCCCGAAGCTGCGCCTCGCCTGCTCCCCGCTCCGCCAGTCCCTGAAGACAGCACAATCTAGAGGTGAATTCCTCGTTCACGCCTGTGACGCGGCCACGCCCCGGAGCTCTGTCCCTGGAGCTGAGGAGTTCGCGGGGCGTCATCAACCCCCAGACAGCGCAGCAGACAGAAAGTAAGGGCAACAGATTGACAACAAGCATTGGCATAGCCAATAGCTTATAAGTGTTTAGCCAGAGCTATTGGCTTTGCCAATGTTTTTAAGCTATGTTATAGAGCAGTGTGGCTACTGTGCAGTATGTTGAAAAGTTATAATATAAAAGTGTTATAAGCTTTTTTGTTACCTTAAATATAACCAAGAAGACATTATGTACAACTGAACGATCCTATGAAAAAAGAATATAAAAATGTCTTCTAGTTATTTTTGTCATTGCAGTGCTGGCAACCTGTTGTTGCCTGTTCCAATACTCGTTATATTTTTTTGTTTTTTTATGCGGGTTTGGAGGTTGGGGAATAGTACCTGAATTACAGCACAAGCAGCAGACGGACACTAGAGGAGAATCAACAGATGCCAGATTCCAAGGGCAGACTGAGGTGGTGCTGAAGTGGTGGTGTGCTGGTGTGGAGGTGATGCTTAGGTGATGCACTGGAGTAGAGTGGAGTAGTGTTATAGAACAGAGTGGCGTAAAGTGGCATAGAGGGAGTTGCAAAAAGCGTCGTACGTAGAGTGGAGTAGTGTCGTAGAGTGGCAGAGAGTGTTGTAGCGTGGAGTGTTGTAGCGTGGAGTGTTGTAGCGTGGAGTGGCATTGAGAAGAGTGGCATAGAGTAGAGTGGAGTAGAGCTTAAAGGAGTAGAGCATCATAAAGTGGAGTATCGTGGAGTGTTAGAGTAGAGTGGACTAGAGTGAAGGCGAGTAAAGTACACTGGTGTAGAGTAGAGTGGCATAGAGTGCAGTGGTTTTGAGTGAAGTGGTGTCGAGTGATTGGTATAGAGTGCAGTAACGTTGAGTAGAATGGTGCAGAGTAGATGGCAGTGGTGTAGAGTGCAATGGCATAGAGTGGAGTGTTGGAAAGTGGAGTAGAGTGTAATAGAGTGCAGTGGCATAGTGTAGATTGCTTCAGAGTAGAGTGAAGTTGCGTAGATTGGAGTGGTGCAGGGTGGAGTGGAGTGGTGGAGGGTAGAGTGTCGTAAAGTTGTGTAGAATGCAGTGGTGAGGAGTGCAGTGGTGCAGAATAGATTAGAGTTGCATAGAGTGGAATGATGCAGAGTAAAGTGCATTGGTGTAGAGTTGAGTGGAATAGAGTAGAGTGCAGTGGTATAGAGTGCAGTGGCATAGAGTGGAGTGGCGTTAAGGAAGGCACTATGTGTGAGCAAGTAGTCCAGAGAGGAGACAGGGAGTGTGAGGAAGGGATGAGAGGGGGCAGTGGGAATGTGAGGACGAGATGAGAGGGGAAGTGGGTGTGAGATGAGAGGACTGGGCCTAACTAGCAAAAAGGCTCGGCACGTTAAATGCCCACTGCTAACCTCTGCTATGGTCAGCTATGTTACATTGCAAGAGCAAAACCAACCCAACTTTCCATCATTCGTGGGTTATTGAAAGTACCGTTAAATAGAGTGAGCTGTTATTTAAAAGATTTTTGGACTAGCAAATGTCCGGTACAGGTGCTTTATAAAAAAAAAAATCACAGTAATTAGGCACTTGGATACGTCAGATAGCATTGTGTACCTTCTTGACTCATCCATCAGACCACCTGCATAATGCCAGTGTAAGCTATGGAATGAGCTTTGTAAGGTGATTCGGGGAATTTAGTACCATTTGGGGTACTGAAGATTATTTTTACTTTATGAAAGTGATTAAGACCCTCTTCCAAATGACATTGTAATTGAAGTAGTAACAATGAAATTGTTGTCCTGAAAGGCTTTTTTAGTGCTTCGGACCCACCTGCAGAGCAGCAAGATACACAAACCTAAAATAGCATGAAACACAACAGTGGCAAACTGAGTGCTCAGAGTTTCACAGGTCACGGAAGCTCCATTCTCCCACCAAGCTTTGCCCATGATTACTCTTCCACACCTTTTTTTATTTTACACTACTGTGCACCCTTTTTATAGAGACCTGCCTCAACATCTCCCTGAAGCCAACAAAGCTGTGCACAATAAGCAATGCTGAACAATGGGTTACTTTGCTTGTGAACCTAGATGCAATTATTTTATTGGGTATATCCAAGCAGATAGCCCCTATTCTTTAATATTGTCTGTTCTTTGATTTAAGGGTGTAAAACATATTATTTGCCCTGCCTCACCTGTAACTGTTTATTTTCCAATTGAAACAAACTTGGCTGTAACAACGGCTTACAGATCACAACAAGTTTATTGAGATGCCTGGCCTATTTTCTGTCCCAGTTCGGCCCTGCACTTCGGTAATGACCTAGAATTGAATGGCCATTTGAACTGCAAGGGCATTAGCAAACAACCTGAAATATATGTCTGAACTGAGTCATTTGTTTAGAACATGCACAAAGAGGTGCTTTCCCACAATTAAAAGCTTTGCACTGCAATTTGCTGGAGAACACCAGAAACGCGAACCTACAAACCATACACCTTCTGTGACATTAAAACAAAGACTAAATGGAGCTAATGGATAAACAAGAACCACCCTGTGCTCTGTTCATCTAAATGCGATAATGCTTATTTTGTTTTCTAATCTTCAAACAAAAACTGGGAAGATACAATGGAACAGCCTACAGGAAATCACAACTCTAGAGAATGTTCACCATGCCTTAGTGTAGTCATACAGCAGTCACATGTGCTGATAACATAACGAGTAATATAACTTTGTACAGCAGTCCATAATCTAACAGCCAATTGTAAACCAGTAGCGATACTCCAGGGAACAAGTGTGGTTTCCCACAGATCTCTCAGACAGGGTGGGGGGCATTTAAGTATTTTCTTAATTACAAGGAATGTGTTGTTATTGCCTATGAATGTGGATGAAGTCCTTAGTAACTAGGTAATTAGAACACTTGCAGGTACCTCCGTTACTTAAAAGTAAAATAAACATGGGTGAAACCCCTAGCACGCCATATCAATCAATAAAATGTGGACGCTGGTAGATAATCTTACCTCAGATATGTGCTTATATCGTTTGCCCCGAACGTTCCACAGTATTTGCATGAATCAAGCGGTGTTCAGGGCTCGCTGCTGCACAGAGGCTCTCTGAGACCTTGTCCTTAGTTGTAAATGCATGTTAATTTGATATTAGCAAAAAGAAATCCACATATGCCTGCATAGATTTGTGTCCTACAGAGACGATGTGTACTTAGTGCCAGATGCGGGCAGGCTTTGAATGTAAATTGTGCAACAAACATGTTTTGATTTGATAAAGTTTCTTCAAAATTAAAAAAAAAAGTGTGTTTCCTAAACACGGAGTAGCGTTTTACTTTAGGGCATCACATTAGGTCACTGTATTGAGAGACGATTATTAAAAGAGCGTTTTTAAAACGCACTGACAAAACATTCTTACCACGCTATGATGACAATTTTATTAGTGAACCCAAGTCAGTGTACCCTATGTTTTTGGCCTCAGCTATCACACAAAAACAACACAGTCGTGATCATGTACAGTGTGCACCAAGTGTAGAGGCAAAAACATGCAGGGGTCCCGGTCCCATGTGAGTAGTAAATAAAAACCAAGAGCATCATGTGAGCCCGAGAGAGAAGAAAAGCGGTGCAACATACCTTAGAATATCAATGATAGCAAAAACAACATAGAGGTTCAAGATTTGTAGAATCAAGAACCAAAGTGCACAATGTGTCGCGCTAAGCAGCAAGGCTGAAATGTAAAAGCCAAAACCGGTACACTTATTAGTGTTAGCCATATTTTGCCAAATTGAAGAAATATTTAAGTAATGCTAGACAGAGCTCCACACGAGTTTGTGTGGCAAGTAAGGCATAGTGCTCATGTATTCCTTGTTACTATTACTCGCAAACCCGGTTAACACTCACCTATATGCGGCCGGCGAAAATTCCACTTCCGTGTTTTTTTCAAATCAAGGCGGACTTTAAATAGCCAATCTTTGATGACGTCGATCGACTTTTGAACGCGGCATCCGGCAAAAACGAGTGCAGCGTCTGGCACAAGTAGAGCGCACGAAGAAACCCACTGCGGATACAGAGTATCGCAATGTGCACCAAATGAAAGTAAAACATTATGACTGTTGTACAACATTCCAAAAGCACGTCTTGATAACAAAATAAAACGAAAGGGAAAATAGCCCTCGTATGTTATATGCACCAGATGAAATAAAAACGTCATAACTCATGTTTAAAGCATTCCGATAGCAGATCTTGATAACGGAAGTAAAGCGAAAAGGGAAACTAGTCCTCATCCGCTACACATAGACAACAAGCTATCGCCATTGCGCAAGGCAGCCGCTTGTTTATACTTGCTTCGCGGCCGCCATTGCCAAATCCGAATGAAGAAAAAAGAGTGCCTACCGACTAATAAAGGAGACAGTGTAACGCCGCAAGTAAACGATCCAGTCCGGGAGGGCGGGGCCAAAAGGAGACAGGGCGGTAACAAGGAGGGACTTAAAAGCCTCACTTATAATGGAAAGCCAGCGTTTAGCATGGACGATGACGCAAGCCAATGAAAACAAGGGGCGGAGCCTAGACTCCACTTCTAAAATGTAATCGATTACAAGAAGCCTCGCAGAGCGAGCAGCGCATGCGCGGTGCAACGCTAGGCGAGACCTAAAAAGGCACAATTGAGTCAGAGTTGCCAGTGAGAAAAAGCAGAGTATCAGAGAAACGTTCAATCAGAAAAAAACAAAAAAAATACTAAAATGGATAGACATGAGGGATGAGATGTGGCCATCAGTCAGCGCAGGTGACGTTGGAACAGGATAAGCAGGTTTGAATCCCGGCCTCGACTCAACATCTTGTGATTCTGGGCAAATACCTTTATCAGCCCATACCTTATGTGATGTAATTTGGTGCTCATGTAAAGCGCTAAAATGTCCTTGGGCGAAGTCCACGCTATATAAAACTGCAAACATAAAAAAATATTGTCAACACTTTGGCACCATTTATTCATAGATAAGTAAAGTGCAGCAGTGTTACAATGTGTTTAACATCAGGAGAGAAAATTAACAGTTTTCATTTCCTACAAGGATGGTGCTAATGCAGTAATATCAACCAGGCCTGAGAATAAACAAGAAATAATGCTACAATGGCTTAATGAAGACATCTAGTAGAAATAAATGACAGTATTGGACTTCAAGCAGTGATGATATGTTACGATAATAAGACCTGATAAAGTGCACTACCACCACAAGGGCCTCTTGGCGCTGTGTGGGGTCAGTGACTGCCCTCTGTGTTCCCACCAGTTGCCTTGATCCCAAAGATCATTCAGAACCCACAGGAGGACCCTGCTTGGGTGCTGCTTGTAGTCCCTTCTTGGCCCTGTCGCAGCTGGCATCCCAGCTCTTTGATATTCAGTCGGCCCTCCTATGGTTTTCATACTCAGTCCTTCCCTGATGACGGTACTATGGCTGCATCTAGGGGTGTGTAACCCGAAACGATACATTTAAGATCTCAACATTGTTCGGCGCATGTATTCAGCAGTCCAGATCCCCAGAAGCACTGAAAGTTTATGCTAGACAAAGGGGCTTTTTTTCAAAATGTTCTGACTCTGAGGGGTTCCAGCCAGATCCCTGTAACCCAGCAAGAATATGCAACTTGTTAAGGGCTGAGTTTTCTTCTGGATTTAGCACCACCTTGAGGGGTCAGTGGGCAGCGATCAGTGCCTTAGGCGATGCTGAATGTTTGCTTATTGAGTCTTTAGTTTCCAGTCTGTTAAAGAGTCTTTTCCTAAAAAGGCCAGTGTTGCATTCCCCTGTTCCAGCTTGGTATTTACCTTTAGTATTAAGGGTTCTCCAGTTTCTTCCTTTTCAGCTATTCCTTTCAGTAGATGTAGATTTAAAATTCCTTTCTTAGAAGGTTCTTTTTATAGTTGCAATTTGTTCTGCAGAAGAATTGGGGAGCGGCGTGCTTTGGTTTGCGCTGACCCTTTTTTACGTGTCTTTTCAGATTAAGTAGTCGTAAAACCTGACCCTCTATTTTTGCGCAAAGGTCCATCCACTTTTCATGTGTCCCAGCATCTGGTTTTGCCCATCTTCCATCCATCCCCAAGTTCTCCGTAGGATGAGGTCTTGCATACCCTGGAGGACCACTGTGCATAATCTATTAATACTGACCGAACAGCATCTTTAAGGAAAGTCGATTCCTTGTTTGTAACTTTTGGCATGGTGGGACAGAAGCCTTCTACATCTATGATAGACAACTAGTTACAAAACACTATTATTCTAGCCTATGACAAGGAGGGCCAAGATCTGTCAGTGTTGGCACAGGGTAGATCAACTTGTTGAAAGACATCATCATGTTTCTTTTTTAAAGGAGCATCCATGAAGGACAGTTGTGAGACAGCGGCCTCGTGTAAGAACTGGGTTATTAGGGGAGAGGGGTGGAAGCTCCACTCAAATAATAAACAGAATCCTTGTCAGGGTGAACCACAAAAAGCCACTTAATTAACCTGTTGGTTTTGCGCAAACGCAGTCAGGCTTAACTTAGAGGCAATGTGTAAAGCATTTGTGCAGCACACAAACAGTAATAAATTAAAACACAACACAAGAAAAATCACACACCAATTTAGCAAAATAGAGTACATTTTAATAAAGTGGCACAAGAACGATTTAAATCCAATCAGTAAAACCAGAGATATGATTTTGAAAATGTTTTCGTGTAAAATAGCACCTTAAAGATCAAAGTGCCAACCACGGGCATCTGGTCGCACGAGACAGGGTCAAAAGTCAAGGGTGTTGCACGTGTAGCATTGGGAAAAAATAAATATAATAAAAACGCTAATAGGGACCTCATGTGACTTAACAACCACCTGTAGATGCAGCTTGGGGTGGAATCAGGAACATGACGGGGGTAGATTTGGTTTAGGGGGAGGTGAGTGCCTTGAAGTTTTATGTTGGAATGTGAACGGTCTGAGAGTCAAGAGAAGGCAACGACTGGTCTTGCAATATATTAAGGATAATCCGGCCAGGATTCTCATGCTTCAGGAGACACACCTGCTACACTCAGAATGTAAGGCTCTGTTTGGGAAGCAAAGATGGGTTGAGAGGATTGTAGCCTCTGACCAACAATGCTGCTCAAAGGGGGTGGTATAATTCTTAAAATAAACTCAGGAGTGGAGCTTATTAAGACACAGGCCGATGACAGAGGACGGTGGGTAATAGCAGAGGTGAGATGTCAAGGTGCCAGATATACTTTAGCTAATTATTATGGCCCTAATGAAGATGACACTGCCCCCCTAAATAATCTTTGTTTAGCTTTGGCAGATTTTGAAGCCCCCTTGATTTTAGGTGGTGACTTCAACGTCCTGCTCAATAATAAGATAGACAGATCCTCCCCTAGAACTCAGATTGCGGCACCACGGGTTAAAGCCTATTTAGCCACAATGCTAAAAAATTTCAATCTCTGTGATGTTTGGCGGAAAAAAATGGGTGAGGTGATGGAATATTCTTTTTACAGTAAAAAAAAATGGCCACTACTCCAGAATTGATTATATATTTATTAATCTCTCGGAACTAGAAACAGTAAGATTAATAGAATATCTACCTATCCACATCTCAGACCATGGGGCTATTGCTTTAAAGTTAGAACTTCCCTCAGAGCCGACTTTGAGGAGGTGGACCCTGAATAGGAGACTTCTCCTGCAATCTTCGATCCCTGACACATTAAAGAGAGAAACAGCCATCTTTTTTCATCACACCCTAGATTCGGCCCCTTTATATATAGTGTGGGATGCCTTTAAGGCCTGGCTGAGAGGGACGTTAAGGGGTGCGGCCGCGGGCTGGGCCAGATCGGAAAAAAAGGAGATGGCAGACTTAGAGAAACAACTAGCACTAGCGGAAACGGCTTTAAAAATTGGGCAGGTGACCGATGGGGAGAAAGAAATCCTATTAGCAAGGGTCGAAGACCTACAGTTGAAGTTCAGGCTTAAAACCGAGGAAATTATGCTTCAGAAGTGGGAGGCAAGTAAAATGAGAGATTTTGACCAGGGCGAGAATTGTGGTAAACTCCTCGCCATGAAGAGCAGAGTCGATAGATCTCGTAACTACATCGGCAAGATTATGGTTGGTAGCCAAATTGTGGAGGATAAGAGGGATATTGAGCAGGCTTTTGTGGAATTTTTTCAAGGCCTAGATAGTGAGGAGTTATTGGTTGAGGAAGATGTTATAGATCAGTGGCTCTCTGAGAAACAATTACCAAAGTTGAATTTGGTTAGCCAAAAAATACTTACCCAAGATATAGATGGGAGTGAAATACTTGCCGTTTTAAATAAAGCTAAGAAAGGGAAAGCTGCGGGACCCGATGTAATCCCAATCAAGGTCTATACATTGATAACTGATGAAATTATTCCGATCTGGCTGAAATTGTTTAATGAAATCCTTAGAGGTAGCTCATCTTTGCCGGATTCATGGAGTGAGGCTGTTATTACCCTGATTTTGAAGCCCGGGAAGGACCCAACTCAATGTCAGTCTTACCGGTCCATATCATTACTAAACTGCGATTATAAGATCTATGCAGGAATATTGAATGCTCGTCTTAGTAAGATAGTGGGGTCGATAATCCATCAAGACCAAAAGGGTTTTCTCCCGGGCAGACAGATGCTGGACCTGGTTTACTCCCTAATTGGTTCGGTCGATTTAGCAACCACGCAGGGCGTTCCTCTTTCAATTATCACTGTCGATGCAGCAAAAGCCTTCGATCAAGTCAACTGGCATTACTTAAACAAGACCATGAAGGCTTTTGGCTTTGGAGACACTTTCAGGGAAGTCCTTAAGAAAATATATAAAGTCCCCCGGCCCAGATCTTGGTTAATGGTAATCTTACTGCGGCAGTTACAATTCAGCGTGGTACGAGGCAGGGGTGTCCATTGTCCCCCATTCTTTTTGATTTGTATATCGAGTTTTTGGCCCAAAGTCTAAGGCAGAATGATAAAATCTCCCCTTTTACAGTTAATGGATTTACCAGGAAGGTAGCACTGTATGCTGACGACTTGATTTTATTGTCATCGAACGTTAATCCCACTTTATCTGAGCTATTGGCTGAAGTTCAGGCTTTTGGGAAAATGTCGGGCTATCAAGTTAATAGCGACAAGACAGAGATTATGGCCTGGAATACTCCAGCTCAGGGGGTTAGGCTTTCCAAGGAACTAAGATACCTGGGAGTAACAATAACTCAAGACATAAGAAATATTCCCAAAATAAATCTAAAGAAAGTTTCCAGGGAGGTGGAGGTCTTATTGAAGAGATGGCAGAGTATGCCGTTATCCCACTTTGGGTGAGTCAATCTGATTAAAATGTGTGTTCTCCCTAAGTATGCCTACCTTTTTAATAACATTCCCTTGGAATTTGATAAAGGCGAACTTCTTAAAATGCATGGCAAGATCTCCTCATTTATTTGGGCAGCCAAAGGGATCAGACTGTCCTGGAAGAAACTAAGGCGGAAACTGTCACATGGAGGTATGGGTCTGCCGGATCTTCAGTTGTACTGTTGGGCATACCAATTAAAGAACTGTTGGATGTTACTTTTAAAGCCAGATAGTTCCCTGATCTGCAGTATGTTTAAAGCTATGCTCCTAGACCTAGATGAGGTAGGCTTTATGTACAAATTTGGCGCTCCTAATTTCTTTAAAAAAGTTAGATTGAAGACTTTATTCATGGCGGCCAAGTTATGGTCGGATTGTCGGGTTTACTTGGGACTGTCCTATTACAGCGAATGGGCTCCAGTGTGGGACTCCCTAGGAACACCAGAATGTCTCTTAGACGCTTTAGTTCAGCCACTAAAGGAGGCCGGTGTCACACACTGGAAGGACATGGTCGACGGTAACAAATGTTTCTCTTGGGATTTCTGGAGGAGTCTCACTAGTGGAGCTCTTTCCAGATTTAAGTACTACCAAATTTCATCATGGTGTAAGAGTCAACGTTGGTCTTTCCCTGTGGATAACACCATGGAAGACGAGTTACAAGATCCAACTGTGAAAAAGAAGGACGTAGGACAGTGGTATCATTACCTTCTTGCCGCAGCGGATAGAAAAATGGAGCGTCCATACTTGGTCTGGGAGAGGTGCTTGCCGAGTGAAGAGCTGGAAAATTTATGGCAAGTATCCTTAGACATTCTACACCCATTGATTAAATCTGCTGCACTTAGGAAGAATAACTTTTTTACACCCCACAGGAGATATTGGTCCCCTCTAAAGCTTTCCAAAATAAAGGGTAATGGAGAAGCAAAGTGTCTGAGATGTGGCGTCCCGAAAGTGGATGACATACACATATTTGCGGCCTGCCCCGTGATTCAAGAATTCTGGGGTAACGTGGGTAAGACCTTGTCTGATGTCCTGGGCACGGAGGTTGAGGTAAGCCCTTCTCTTATCCTTTTTGGTATTGTATTGAAGCCCGAAGGGATGTTGGGTTTTTCGGGGTTACAAAATAAATTGGTGTTTTACTTAGTCCTTTTGGCAAGAAGGGAGATCTGTAAGTTATGGCGCCAAGCTGTACCCCCAACATGGAGAGCCTGGTGGAATGCAGTAAGATATTTTAGAGACTTGGACCAAAAGGTTAATCTACATAGAGATAGAACAGATATTGGGTTATTTTGGAATTTGTTAGATTGTTTAGATGCTGTTTAAATTATTTTATACTATCCAATGATTACACCTCTTGGTCAGCTCATGATGTGTGGTGCGGCTGGGTCTCGCAAGAACATCAGCTGAGACTGGACCCCTAAGATAAGAGCAACAGGGGTAGAACAGATTGAGAGGTTGCTTCATCTACGGAGGTCATATAAGGATTTAAAAAATCTTTTAAAAAAGAAAAAATTAAAAGCCAACCACGACGGAGCATGGGTCGAAAACAAGGCATGGATTGGATCCTGTCTTGGCTTACCTTTGGACTGAAATTTCTGAAACATTGCTTGAGAAGGTAGTGTCGCAGCAGAGCAAGGCAGCAGGCTGTATCTGAGGACACATCGTCGATGACGAGGTACTGCTGGGTGAGGTCCCAGCTAAGCCGCCGAAGACGGCACAAAAAAGCTGCAAGTGTGAGAAGTTGGATTACCAGGCTGAGGAGGTTGTCACCATTGATGGGTTGCTGGTCGTCATCGAGCTCAGTGATGATTTCTATCTTCGGACTTAGATGTTTTTCTGGAGTTTGGATTCACCCAGCAGGAAGAGGCTTCAGGCTGTAGCTGAAGATGGCTCCAGAGCGCTGGATACCGCTGTTGGGAAGTCCTGCTGAAGAGGATTTGCTTCTGTGGTGAAGAACGTAGCAGGAGCTACATCAACGTCAGGCTAACCGGTGATGCACCTTGGATGGGTTGGTTGGCAGGTAGATCCTGGTTTTCTGTCGGTTCTCCAGGCAGTTTTGTTTGAAAAATGTTCTAAGTCGCAGCTTTTAGGGTTAGGCAGGAGCAGCACAACCAACACCATTTTCAAGGGTCCAAAACCTGGAGGGCTCCGCTTGGAAGGTTAGGACTAATTTCTGCAGAGGTCAACAGCAGGGTTCAAGGACTCTGGAGCTTGTTGTGTCCCTGTACCTCATGCAGGAGGCCAGCTAGATCTGGTGATCCTGGCAGTCGCAGCTTGCATGACTCGCGTGTGGAAGGGCAGGTGGGGGGGTCACGCAAGGGTTCACGTGGGGGGACGTGGGGGGATTAATTTAAAAAATAAAAACTTACCTCACCGGGTCCCGCGCCGCCTCCGCTGCTGGCCGGGTCCCACATTTTCCTGCTGCTTCAGGAGAACAGGAAGCAGGCATCCTCCCTCCCCTCAGCCAATCACAACGCTGCCTTGGCAGCATTGTGATTAGTGCGGATGGTGCCCAGCCCGGCGCCTGTAGGGAGGCCGTTTTCTCTATGTAGGCTGCATGCAGTCAGGGCCCACAATAGTGGGCAAGCCACTCCTCCCCAACCCGCCCACCAGCCCGCCCCCAACCAGGCATGACATTCGGCTTTCTCGCAGCGCGAGAAAGCAGAAACATAAAATGGTATTCAAAATACCATTTTATGTTTCTGCTTCTCGCACTGCGAGAAAGCAGTGGGGCAACGCTCCTCCGCCCTAATGGAGGAGCCGCCCTTGCATCCTAATTTCAAGCAGAAGGCCCAGTCTTCCTTCCTCAGGCAGCAAGGCAGTCCTTCCAGCAGCAGGGCAGCAGAGCAGTCCTTCATCAGAGTCTTTCACAGGTCCAGAACTGATCTGAAGAGTGATTCTGGAGGTCCAATATACCTGATGCTAGTCTTTGTGTGTGAGGGAACACCCTGTTCTATCCCCACGTCTGGTTCTGGAAAGTTCTTCCCTTCCCTTGTCAAGGCTCCAAACTGTCTGGGGTGACAAAAGGCTGGTGTCAAGTCCCTTTGTATGTGCTGGAGGCAAAGCCCTTCGAAGTTTAAGAGGGACAGAGTACTGTCCCCCCCCAGCCATCCTCAAGGGATGGCCTATCCTGCCCACACCTAGTCCCTTTGTTACTCTGTCTGAGACACAAACCCCACAGCAGAGCCATTCACAGTCATAAGACCCAGGATACTTGCAGAAGGCACACATGGTTGAGAGAAGAAAATGTAAACTTTCTAAAAGTGACATTTTCAAAATTGTGACTTACAATTCAACTTTTCTATTAAAGAGGATTTTAAATTACAATTCATGTGGTTGTAAACAGCATATCTCTATCCGCTCCCAATTCAAGTAATAAAAGGGGCAGCCCAATAATCCTGGGAACCTGGGCAAATCAGTAATAAAGTAAAACACTGGTCCCTCGGGGGAAGTGTAAGCCTCAACTTCCTTGGTGAATTAAAAACAATGCAGTGAAGGTGAAAATACAAAGTGTATGTACAATTATACAAAGCATATGTACAAACCTAGGAGCTGATAACAGTACAAGTTTCAAGCAAACCACTCTGAATCAGAGTATGGTGTACTACATTAGCAGTAAAACCAGTCCTCTAGTACTCATGTTTCAACCCTATGAAGATTATTACTTAAGGGTCATCATCAGGACCAAAGATCAAGGCAGCACCTAGAAAGAGAAAATATGATATTAGCATTTCCCTTATCACAATGTGTTCAAGTTCCCAATTGAGAAGAGGTTTATAATATGCCAACAAAAGGCGATAAATCCAGATGTGTGAGTTTTTAATCTCTTAACACTTTTGCATAATTCTTCTACAATGCACTAGAAAGTTGCATTGCTAGTTTACTCCTTAAAAAGAATGCATTACAAAAATGACTATAGGATGTGGAAAACACGATTAACAAGGATTGGAAAACAAAGCTTTGGCTCAAAAATGACTCACCAACCCTAGGCAAAAACCCTTCACTGTCGTTTTTTGGAGAACCTTTATTGTGGTACCATGTGTTCTCATGCATGTCCTTAAGATATTTCATAGCAAATAAATGTTATCCGACTCAATATAAAACCAATCTATTGATGTTTTTTTTAACTTTGTTGAACTTTGTTGAGGCTTACGCTTCCTCCGAGGAGACCAGTTAAATAACTAAGGGGTTCATTACGATGGTGGACGGAAAAGCCCTCCGACTTCCGTGTTTCCGGAAAAAAAACGCCTGCACGTTCCGCGGTAAAACCAGCGGTGACATTACGATGCGATGAATGTAAAATCCGACCGCGGTGGTCGGATTTCACAATAAACTGTGCACCATGTCCGGAAAAACTGTAAATCGGACCGCGGCGGATGTAAATGCTGTGAAAAGCACTAAAAAGCCCGATCCTCACGCGGGATGACTGCGAGTGAAATTATGATGAGATGGCGGAGCAGGTGGAACGATCATTGCGTTATGACCGCTGCGGTCACGCAAAAAGCTGAATAGCGGTCGAATACAACTACACAACAAGGCCTTCAAGTGTGCCTGTTCTCTCCTCAAACACATCTGAAACACCCCAATGATACACCCCCAAGGTATTGTAAACCAATAAAATCCCATGTCAACATGGAAAACACACCTGACAGGCATACCTCATTTCGACACACCCACATAACTGAGTATAAAACCAAGCCCTTCCCTGACCATCATCCTTTGCACAACTCCAGCAGTGAAGGGCCATACACCACAGCTGAAAGGAGAGGCAAATCATCACACATCACCCCATCACAACCACCCACACCAACACTTCCAACACACACCTCACACATCTCCACCACCACCTTCCTACCTGCACTAGTCACTTATTTGCACATCACTCACCATGTCACAGAAAAAAATGCCCAAAATAACAGACAATGAGTGGTCAGTGATGGTAGACGAGATAATTAGAGTTGAACCACATTTGTTTGGAAGCATGGTCCAACAGACACCGGTAGTCAGAAAAAATCAAATGTGGGAAAGGATAGTCAACAAAGTCAATGCAGTAGGGACCACCCTGCGCACACTGCGTGACATCAAGAAGAGGTGGCATGACCTCAAGACCAGGGTGAAATACCGTGCCAACAGGAACCATGAGGCGGCTCAGAGGACTGGCGGTGGCCCTACCATTCCACCACTAACATTCACTGAATGGGAGGAGAAGGTGCTTGCCATACTGCATCTAGAGAGTCTCACAGGAAAAGATGGGTGAGTGGAGGCTGGTAAGTACCAACAAATGTATCCCATCACACTGCCATGTACTGCCTTGCACAACTAGAAAGCTACTCTTGGGGGGCGTGGCTACGGTGCGAGGCGGAATGGCTGCCTCTTGAGGGAGCTCCGCACGCCAGACTCTATTATCCGGCAAATACCACGAGTCCTGAACACCTGCGTGGCTGCAAAAATGCGTGCGACAGAAGCTGCAATCCCGCGGTCCGATTGGTAGTACTACGGAACCCGCGGGAGCGGAGAAACTGCCGAAACCAGTGAGTCGCGAACCGGGCCGACTGTAGATAAAATGGCGACTGCCCGGGACCTCTAGGTTAATGTACGGCGCAGCTGAAGGGAGGCAGGTACAGCGTACGCCTTGAGAGTGCCTAGCGGAGGAAGACGTGGAGCGGCTCCCTGGAAGCCGACATCTGCCCGAAGACGGGAGATCCTTGTGCAGGTGTGGGGATCGGAACACAACGGGCTGTGAATGAGGCGGAGTGAATCCCGGTGCCTGAAGACATCTGACGCAGAACGCCTGGGGCCCTGCCGGGAGCTGCGGAGGACCGAGACCGGAGAGCGGTGAGTGGGGGCGGGAGGCTGCATCCTGGGCCGGTGCACAGATCAGGCTGCGGGGCGCTTCTCGGGCATCCCGGCTTTCGTGCACGGTGGTGCCTGGGGAGGCCGAGGCGGGCTGGCTGGGCTGGGTACGAGGAGGCAGCGCTGCCTCTATTCACTGGTGGGGGGGTCGCGTGGACTCGCCTCCTGTGGCGCGGAGCCGCCGGTTGTGTTGCACGCATGGCTCCAGCCCACGTGTGAGGGCTGAGGTACACGTGGCACTGCTGGTGCATCCGGACAGAGGGGGGAGATTGTGCGCGGCCCTTGCTACACGCCAGGAGGACGGTGCGGCTCCGCAGGGACTGGGCAGCCACACACGGGGACACTGGAGGCCGCCTCATCTCCTGACAGAGCAGTGGTGACATCAGCAAAGGGCAGAGTGAAGACTGAGATCACGCTGTGTCTTTGCAAAGGCCTTTTGGGACACTGGCACGGCCTGAGCCACAGAGGGGGCAATACCTGGGGCATGACTGACAGATACCTGTGCAGCAGTGTGCGGAGGAGGTAATTTGGGGCAGGACCCATACACACGTTGCTGCATAGTGGCGACCTGAGCCAAGTTCCTCATATGGTGACCACAGCACTAGTTTGTAGTGGAGTGTTCCTGAGACGAGCGGTCGCGACCGTAGCAGAGGCACACGCTGGGACATAGGCGCAACAGCGGAGAGTGACCTGCAAGACATACTCGGCAACAAATCTGGTCTCCTATCAGTATGGGAAAATCTGACCCTAAACAGCCGAAACTACAGTTTGAAAGTAAACGTAACACACGGGCGAGTGAAGCCATGGGGGATCCATCTGGAGCGCAGGGAGCCTCGACGGCGGCAGATGAGATGGGAGACGACACCTGGACAATCCTGCTTGAGCTACGATCTGGGATGAAATCCATCGACAGCAAAATAGATGCGCTGGCGGCAGGGCTGGATGCTGTAAAACAAAAGGTAGACAAGCACGAGCACAGACTAGACGTCTTGGAAAACAGGGTGTCGGATACGCAAGACATACAGGCGGAGTCTCGAACTCAACTTCTTCACATGGAGAAGGTATTAGAGGTCATAAAAGCAAAAAACGAGGATTTAAAAGCGCGATCAAGGCGCAATAACCTCCGCATAATTGGCCTGTCAGAAACCACCCCCATGCCCAGGATGGAGACCTTCATCGATGGCCTGCTGCGAGAACTGTTTGGACCGGTGCTGTCGACAGTAATGATAGTCGAAAGGGCGCACCGATCGCTGGGCCCTAGACCAAGACCGGGAGCGCCTCCACGCCCGATCATAGCGCGCCTGTTGAATTATGCAGACAGGGATGCTGTCCTGAGAGAGGCTAGGTCTAAGGCCCCCATCAACTACAAGGGAGACAACTTGTCCTTCTTCCCGGACTACACACCGACGGTGCAGGCGGCGAGACGAGAGTTTGTGCCGGTGAAGAAGTTGCTGCAGACTGCCTCGGTACAATATGCAATGCTGTACCCGGCCAAATTGAAGATTACACATGAGGGACAGGCACACTTTTTCACGGACTCAAAGTCAGCCTTGAAATTTTCTAAACACGTTTGCAAGACCAAGAATCGAAAAGATGCGGCAGGGAGCCCCTCTGCCTCGTCGAATTTAGATGACACGGACTAAGGGAAGATGACACTGGCATTTTCTCTGAGAATAGTATATTTGTAGAACAGGGTGCAGTTACTATAGAGGTGTGAGCATTTATCGAGTTGGTTGACTATGGCTGGGGGGCTGCAGTTTGGGAATGATATTTGTATAAGTTAAGTCACATGGTCGCATGTCATTATATTGCCTATTTAAGGGGCAGCATGGAGGCTGTCGACAACGTGTCTGAGCCAAGACACGCGGGTGTACCACACTGTTATAGTCTGGCAAATCTCACCACGGTGAGAGTGTTCGCTGCCGTTTCCTCTCCCCCAGCGGGTGTACCCCACTTGATGCGTAGTATTGATGTAGGGGTCAATGTATGGGAGGGGGGATGGAGAAGTTCTCGACCTAATTGGGAGGTTGGAGTGGGTGGGGGGCGGCGGGAGGGATGGAACAGGGATGTGTGGTTTTCTTTGTGTATGAGTGTTGAATTGATGTTGCTTGGAGTGAGAGCTGCTCAATCTGGTCGGTTGGCCGGCTGCTGTGCTGAGACTCCCCTTTTACCGTGGATTGTAAGGTGCGGCTGGATGTTTAGAGCCCACAGACTCGAATATGGGTGAGCGGTATAGGTTACTGACATGGAATGTGCGGGGCCTTAATTCTCCCAAGAAAGTGCGCCAGGTATTGGCTTATCTGACTAGGCATGATATACATGTTGCGTTGCTTCAGGAAACGCACCTGACCAGGCAAACAGAGTGTAGCATTGCAAGCAGATGGGCGGGACTTAAGTTAGCATCATCATTTTCTTCATATGCGAGAGGCACGCTGATTTTGATTCGGCGAGGTATTACATTTGTATCTACCCGGACCTATATTGACGAGGGGGGACGATGCGCAATGGTACAAGGGAAGCTGGGTGGCTCTCTGGTCACAATTATTAATATGTATGGGCCTATAGCGGATGACCCGGAGTGTTTTTTGCAGGTATATGCTAATCTGAGGACATGGCCGGAAGCACATATTATATGGGGAGGAGACTTAAACACATATTTGAATCCTGAGCTAGACAAATCCAATCCATTGTCGCACCGAACTCCCAGGGTGGCCCATAGTGTGAAGAGAGCTATGGTGGAATTTGGACTGTGCGATGTGTGGAGGGTGCGTAATGCCCGAGTGAAGGAAGGGACACATGCGACACCAACGCACAATACCTGGTCGCGACTCGATTATTGGCTATTGGGAGGGGAGGCAACAAAATGGGTGCTGGAGGTTATGAACTTGCCGCGGACCTTATCGGATCATAATCCGGTCCAGTTGGACATACAGGTCCCGACGGCGGTGCCCAGTCCCTTAACGTGGAGATTCCGCTCGGAGGCATTACTTGATCCGGTGTATGAGGCCACAGTGCGTGAGGCAATTGAACAATATTTTTTATTTAATAAGGGTTCCGTGGACACAGCCTCTACCTTGTGGGAGGCTTTTAAGGCCACAATCAGGGGAGTTTGCATCAGCACCGCGGCAGGCATATTGAAGGATATACGTGAGCAACTCCGCAGAGCTGAGTCTGCACTTCAGGCGCTTGAGCGTAGCTACGTGGAGGCCCCATCGACTACCATCCTCGCAAGTATACGTGACCTAATAATAGAGCACGATACTCTAGCCGATACTGAAATACGATATCTCAGTCGCAGGCATACGGCACGTAGATATGGAGAGGGCGGAAGACCAGGGCGTACACTGGCCCACAAGATTAAGAATCACATGGAGCAGCCTCCTATAGACAAGATCACGGATTCCGGCGGGAGGGAACATTACCGCCCCCTCGACATTACTGAGCAGTTCCGTGACTTCTACGCGGAGCTGTATTCGTCAAAGGGAGAGGCAACCACGGCTGAGTTTGAAGGGTACTTGGAGGATGTGGCGTGTGCTTGGCTATCGGATGCCCATAGGGCATATTTAAATTTACCTATAGACATCGAGGATATCAAAGCCGCTATATTGGCCCTCTCCAATGGTAAAGCGCCGGGACCGGACGGCCTCACGGCTGAGTTTTATAAAGCATATACTGACATGTTAGCCCCATATTTGTTGGAGGTATATGCAGAAGCTCATGAGACTGGGAGGCTGCCTCCTTCCCTGAGGCAGGCGTTGATAATTACACTATTAAAAAAAGATAAGCCGCCAGATAAATGTGAATCTTATCGGCCGCTGTCATTGATAAACATAGATGCCAAGATCTTGGCCAAGATCCTGTCGGTAAAATAACAACCCCTGATGCAGAGATTGATACTGCCTGATCAATCGGGCTTTATACCTGATAGGTCCACCTCTCATAATCTCCGGACAATATTTTCAATGTTTCACATATTGGAACCGGACATGTCAGCCGCGGCGGTACTGTTGGATGCAGCCAAGGCCTTCGACTCTGTGGAGTGGTCATACATGTTTCTTGTCCTCCAGCGCATGGGGTTCCCACCTCTATTTTTGCAGTGGATAAGAGTGCTATATGCAGATCCATCGGCCAGGGTGAGGGTTGGTGGGTTGACGTCTGACTCGTTTGATATACAAAGGGGCACTCGCCAGGGCTGCCCGTTGTCTCCGTTGATTTTTGCTATCATGCTCGAGCCGTTGGCATGCGCCATCAGGCAAAGGCATAGGGAAACAGCACTAAACTTTAACTACCGCCCAGTCGCCATTTCGCTATACGCGGACGACATGGTGCTTTTTGTGCGTGAACCCTCCAGGTACTTGGCACAGCTGCTGAGGGAATACGTGAAGTTTAGTCAGCTGTCGGGCCTAGTAGTTAATTGGGATAAATCGGTGATCATCCCACTGACTGAGTCGACGACACGACCAGATATGGAATTCCCGCTGGTGTGGTCTGCGGACCCTGTAAAGTATCTTGGAGTCTGGATTCACCGGGACCCGGACAAGGTCATGTGTGAGAACTACGGCAGAACGCACGCAAGGCTGGAGCAGCGGGTGAATGCGTGGGTGAACCTGCCGCTGTCACTGGCGGATCGAATTGCGCTTATCAAGATGGTGGTCTTGCCGCAGTATTTGTACCTGTTTAATAACATCCCGCTTGTGCTGACGAAAGCGTTTTTTGATACTTTAAGAGGTACATTACTTCGGCTTGTCTGGGGTGGCAAAAGTGCCCGTGTAAAGTGGTCAGTTCTTACCAGTGATTATGGCAAGGGAGGATTCGGGGCGCCGGATTTCAATATATATTATCTGTGTGCGCAAGCTCAGTATGCCTTTTACTGGATGAGACCGCATGCGTTCACACCGCATATTGCGGTGGAAGAAGGGGATGTACACCCGATACCATTACATAGTATGGTCACTCATAAGGCGCGCAGGACCCAGAGAGCGGAGATCAACGCTGTAGATGCGACTGTGGCTGCATGGCAGGTGTTGGGGCGTCTGGCGCGCAAGTTGCCGTTGTATGCTCCGGCTATGCATATAGAACATCATGCTGCGCTGTCGGTGACTCATGAAACACCATCGATGCGGTTGCTTGAGGAGGCAGGTTTTCAGCGGATGCACGATCTTTACCCAGAGGGATCCTTTATTACGGCAGACGCTTTGCAATATATTAGTAACCCATCACTGCTGTTTAGTTTTGCTATGCACAGGCTTCGGCACGCGGTCAGGGCCCACTACGATACTTACCCACTGGAGCCGCCGGCGTTGCTATCCCTCCAGTTTGTGCTCACCACCCCCACCAATAAAAAACTGATTTCCCGGTTATATAAGATGGTCAGGGAGGAATGTGGGGGTCAGCCTGATTGGAGCTGGGAGAGATGGAATGCCTGTCTATCCGAACCAATATCAGAGAAAGATTGGACATATGTGTGCGAATTGACGGGCAAGCTCACCATGATCGGAAACCTGCGCATTATACATTTTAAATATATACATCAGGTGTATTATACTCCTGCACGCTTGCAAAGGTTTGGATTGCGTGAGTCTAATTGCTGTGTGAGATGTGGACAAGGGGGTGCTGATTTCCTGCATCTTGCTTGGGGATGTGGGAGGGTGGCGGAATTCTGGGAGGCTGTGATACGAGATCTACGGGCAATGACTGCTGTTGAATTGCAATGCACACCGCCTGTGTGTTTGCTGAGCTGTGTTCCCCATGTGAGAGGCGTGAAGGGTAGATTTGTGCGTTTGGCTCTGCTTATTGCAAAGCGGAGGGTGGCCATTACTTGGGGTGGGAGACGAGCACCGAAAGTGGACCACTGGATAAATGATTTGGTCTATTGTAACGATAATATGGCAACGTACGTGGAGGAGCTGCCTATGGTTTCAAGGCCAAAGGACATTTGGGAGCCGCTCCGGCTCTTCCTCCTGGCAATGGTAACTGCGACCGAGCGGGACGATGCGCTTTAGGGATCACGGGGGGGGGGGGAGGTGGGCGGCCAAATTGGAAGCTCTGAAGGAATAGCTGGAAGTAGCTCTACTGCTCCAATGCAACTAAATGACTATTGTCTAGAATGAATAAGGGGGGTTAGATGGTCTGTCTTTATAATTTGTTATTTTTCCTTTTTTTTGTTTTGTTTGAGGATATGGTGGGGGAACATGAGCCCTTGATTATACATATATTGTATTTGTGTAATGTGGGAATATGACGGTTTGATTGTTGTATTTGTATTGTGATGTCCCTTATTTTGAAAATAATAAAAAAAAAAAAAAGAAATTAAAAAAAAAAAAAAACACTAGAAAGCTACACTTTCTACACCTAAATGCACTTATGTACAACACACTATTTCCAACACATGTCTCACATATCTACCATTTCCTTCCTCTGATTCATCTCAAAGGTAGCTAGCAATATTTCCATGGGGGTATGTGTACAGGTAGCCAGCACTACAACTCCCACCAGGCACCATTGTCTCACAGCTGAGCAGGATGGAACACTCCTCCCACCCAGAGCCATGTGTAACCTATTACCTTCCACTGCCCCACCTCACAGGGAGGTAGCCTTCTCACCATGACAGGCAGCCAGCAATACCACTCCCACCAGGCCCCCTTGCCTCACAGCTGAGCAGGATGGAACACTCCCCCGACCCAGAGCCATGTGTAACCTATTTCCTTCCTCTGCCCCACCTCACGGGGAGGTAGCCTTCTCACCAGGGAGGGGGGGGTTGAGACAGGCAGCCAGCACTACAACTCCCACCAGGCCCCCTTGCCTCACAGCTGAGCAGGATGGAACACTCCCCCAACCCAGAGCCATGTGTAACCTATTACCTTCCTCTGCCCCACCTCACAGGGAGGTAGCCTTCTCACTAGGGGGGCGGGGGTTGGGGGCAGGCAGCCAGCAATACAACTCCCATCAGGCACTCTTGTCTCACAGCTGAGCAGGATGGAACACTCCCCCATCCCAGAGCCATGTGGCAGCTATTTCATTGCTCTGCTTCACCTTACAGGTAGGTAGCCATTTCATGCTCTCTTGCATCACCCCAGAACAGGATGGAACACTCCCCCATCCCAGAGCCATATGGCAGCCATTTCATTGCTCTGCTTCACCTTACAGGTAGGTAGCCATCTCATGCTCTCTTGCATCACCCCTGAACAGGATGGAACACTCCCCCATCCCAGAGCCATGTGGCAGCCATTTCATTGATCTGCTTCACCTTACAGGTAGGTAGCCATCTCATGCCCTCTTGCATCACCCCTGAACAGGATGGAACACTCCCCCATCCCAGAGCCATGTGGCAGCCATTTCATTGCTCTGCTTCACCTTACAGGTAGGTAGCCATCTCATGCTCTCTTGCATCCCCCCTGAACAGGATGCAACACTCCCCCATCCCAGAGCCATGTGGCAGCCATTTCATTGCTCTGCTTCACATTACAGGTAGGTAGCCATCTCATGCTCTCTTGCATCACCCCTGAACAGGATGGAATGCTCCCCCATCCCAGAGCCATGTGGCAGCCTTTTCATTGCTCTGCTTCACCTTACAGGTAGGTAGCCATCTCATGCTCTCTTGCATCACCCCTGAACAGGATGGAACGCTCCCCCATCTCAGAGCCATGTGGCAGCCATTTCATTGCTCAGCTTCACCTTACAGGTAGGTAGCCATCTCATGCTCTCTTGCATCACCCCTGAACAGGATGGAACGCTCCCCCATTCCAGAGCCATGTGTAACCTATTACCTTCCTCTGCCCCACCTCACAGGGAGGTAGCCTTCTCACCAGTGAGGGGTGGTGGGGACAGGCAGCCAGCACTGCAACTCCCATTAGGCCCCCTTGCCTCACACCAGAGCAGGATGGAACACTCCCCCAACCCAGAGTCATGTGTAACCTATTACCTTCCTCTGCCCCACCTCACAGGGAGGTAGCCTTCTCACCAGGAAGGGGGTTGGGGAATGGCAACCAGCACTACAACTCCCATCAGGCACTCTTGTTTCACAGCTGAGCAGGATGGAACACTCCCCCCATCCCAGAGCCATGTGGCAGCCATCTCCCTCCACTGTGCCACCTAGTTAGCGCATGCACCCTGTCATCCTAATTAAAATGCATGGAGCCATATGACCACCACATCCCTCACTTGTTAGCCAACTCTGTACAGATACAAATGTCACATCCAGTGTGCACACAGCTAAGCACATGTAAATGTCACATAAATTACACTTTGAATCACAAAGAAGTTGGCCTAACGGCTAGGGCAGTCGACCTCGAATCTGGGGAACTGGGTTTGAGTCTTGGCAATGACGCTGAACATCCTGTGATTCTGGGCAAATCACTTAATCTCCCCGTGCCTAACAAAAAATGAATGTGTCCTCATGTAACGCAACTGGTGCTATGTAAAGCGCTCTGATACCCGATTCGGGTCAAGTTCACGCTATATAAAACTCCATAAAAAAAAAAAAGTCATATGCTAAATAAATTCTGGACCGAATCATGCAAAACACCCAATGCAATGTATAAGTGCCATTGTTTAAAAGCATGAAGGCTCATATGAACACAACACATGCATGGTCAATCTGTCAAACTAACAAAACCACATGATTTGAAATACATTTTCACTAATAAAATCAGGCCGTTTTGGCATGGCTGAAACAGATTCTCAGAAAAGTCAACAAAATCCAAGCATGAACCAAAGTGGATGTGCACCAAGTTGGTAGATGATGACATGTCTTTGTAAACACACTATCTGTACATGTCAAATGGTTGTTATTTACATGTCACACTAATAACAAGTAGTGTATGTACCTCAACATCATGTCATGATGCTGATAATCTTTTACCAATACCAAGTGATTACAATGTAAAATGTTTGGCGTATCAACTGAAACATCCAAAACTGTGTCACCAAGGTTGTGGAGTGCACTTAACTGACAATCTAACCTCTGTTCAACAGGAGATTCACAAGCAACAGCTGGCGAAAACACCACCAACCAGCAGAGCCAGTCCCCCCCCCGGAACGTGAACTCTCTGATGATGATTCTCTACGTTACTAGGATGAGGAGCAACAACCAGGCCCCTCAGGACTGCCAGGGTGAACTCCGTCTCAGGGCCCCACCACCACAACGATCAACACAGCAGTGACAACAACTACGCTGACCCCTGCTACAACGACCTGTGGTGCAGCCACCTCCACCATCACCACCGCTGCCTGCAACACTGTCCCTGGCTCAGTGGTTACCATCACCACCACACAAGCCGAGGATGCCGGGGACAGTGTGCGGGGCATAGAGAGCCAACGCCACAGGTCCGTGTCAGCAGGGCAGGTGGGAGAGCAACTGGGGGACAATCACATGAGGACACTGAGACAGAAGCCCTGGCCACTGTTGCAAGAGTCCTTGGTGCATACCAACAGAACCAGGGACAGATGGGCCAGATTGTAGAAGAACTGCGTGAGCTCCGCCTGCTGCAAAGGTCCATGGACATTTCGAATGGGACAACTTGTGGATCTCATGGGCCATCTTGTGGGTATTCTGAGGGACATACATGCTGCTCAAATGACGGCTCACCCCCCCTCCAGTGGCAAGCCTGCTTATACTCCCACCACCTCAGCTGCAACCACAGAGAGGGGTGAGCTGCAAGACAATAACTGCTCAGACACATTTAGTAAAATTAAAAGGTCTTGGCTAACAACAGATCTAAAAATAAATTGTGTTTCAGCCTCATCAGTTTACCAGTTGAGCCCAAAGGATCGAACGAGCACAGCTAGTGGTTTCACACAGAGATTGAGATGGTAGGGTGAAAGAGCTGAACCTTGAGGGATTCTTGGTGGTCTGGTATAAAAAAGGTCCAAATGTTACTAACTGAGATCTTCCTCTTAAGAGGAGGTAAACCAATGGAGCATTTTACCTCCAAAGCCGGCTTTCATTAGTTGTTACATTAGAATACTATTGTCCACAGTGTCAAAAGCTGCTCAAAGGTCTCAAGGAATCGGAGCATCACCGCTGATGGCTTATGCTGCCAGATGAAAATCATCAACTACTGCCAGCATAGAGAACTCAATACTGCAGTCTGGATGGAAGCCCGCTTGAGCTTCATCCGAGGCATCCTATGGTTCCAGAAATTCACACCGTTTCTTAGCAATAAAGGACTTAAGGAGTTTAGCAGCTGCCAAGTAAGAGGCCTGTAGATGGAGGATTCACCGGCTTGAGTTCCGTGGTCGTTCAACAGCAGGAATACGATCCATGATGTAATGTGGCCTGGGAGTTTATCATTTCCTACAGAAAAGAAGTATTCTTCAAGCACAGGTAACAATCTGACTGGTCCAGGATCCAAAGGAGAACCTGAACTTCACTGAGTAAGCACTGAGAGGAACATTTTTTTTTTTTAATCTTTATTTATCATTTTCTGACATATGCACATCAAATGTCATCTTCACAGTTGTTCCTTCACAACCATGTTAACAGTTTAACCGTATGGTACCCTCGTGCCATGTTATACACAAAATATGTGACAGAGCGACACAAAAATATACAATGTCTGACCAGTACATGTTAGTCTTCTTGTGACACATCATCCCAGAGCGCGCATGCATCCATCCACAGAATTTACCTGAAATCTATAAACAATGCGGTATCACATCTTACATTTCAACCCACGCCAGTCGGTACTATGCCATCAGGAGTATGGCTAGGAGCGACAGGCTCCAAGTTCTGTAAATATGTCTTAAGCGGACCCCAAATATCTTTCGGTCGGGACTTGGGTGGAAGCAATTTGGCATACAGTTCGCAGTTCGTGTTGCTAAATGTGAGACTAGCGAGCCATGCACCTGTTGTAGGAAGCAGTTTGCTGCCCCATCTAAGAGCTATCTTGCGCTTAGCCAAAAGCAGCGCTAGCGCAATAAACTTGCGTAGTTTCTTGGGCATATTATTGACATATCCCAGGAGTGCAACCTCAGGAGTGGGGTCTATTCCAACAATGTCATCCGCGATATTATTTCGAAGATGGTTACCCAGAACTCCCCAATCTTGGGGCAAGTCGATGTCAAATGGGGAAAATCAGCATAAGTGCTACTACATTTTCAGCAATTGTGAGGCCGGGACGGGTCAATAGCGTGAAGTTTGGCCGGCGTCATATACGCCCTCCATAGGTATTTAAAATATATCAGCTTATGCCTGCTGTTAAGGGAGATTTCCCTAATTTGTGAACAGCAGAAAGCCCACTGGTCATCCAGGATAGGATGTCCCAGGTCACGCTCCCAGGCTGCTCGAATCCTAGTATCGTGGCTCTGGATCAGAGTCATGTTGGCCTTGTATAACCTTGAAATCAATTGATTCCTGTCACAGATAGATATTAAAAGGGATAGAGGTTCGAAGGACTGCGGCTCAAGTGGATATTCCGATATTTTAGCACGCAGAGCCCTGCGCACCCTGCTAAAAATAAACGTATCCATAAAGGTCAATCCGGCTCCCCTACCCCCCCTCCCCCCCCAGCGCTATCGAATACATGCCCGCCTGGGGTCAGGTCACCAAACTTTATCATGGAATGAGATTTAAGCACTTGCATAACTAATTTCTCTTCTGTGATAGGGAGCCATGGGTTGTGTGCTATGGGGATTTCGGAAGAGTACAGGGATCCGTTCCCAGTTACTTGCGAGAATCTGCGCCACGCCCAGCTCGAGGTGGACGCTGTCTGAATGTCCCTAGGATCGCGAGGAAATCCCTGGGGCAAAATGGCGTGGAGCGGAGTCGGGAGCACCAGACCAGATTCAGGCTTACCGTAGGGAATACGCGCATCTGGATGGTACCATGAATGGGCAAAGCTGCCCTGTGCCACCAGGTAATACATTCTGAAGTCCGGGGCCCCCAGCCCCCCCTTTCATAAGGCAAAGTCATGGTTTCCCATCGTATCCTAGGTCTTTTGCCACCCCATGCGAGCCGGATAAGGTGTGACCTGAGGGTCTTAAAAAAACTGTCTTGGAGCGGGATTGGGATATTGTGGAACATGTATAGAAACTTCGGAAGAACTACCATCTTCATAAGCGCAATTCTGCCGGACATAGAAAGCGGGAGCCTTATCCAACGTTCTACCTGCGCTTCAAGGTTGTGTATAGCTGAACCGTAATTCAGCCTCACCATCTGGTCCGCTTCTCTATGAATCTGGATACCTAAATACCTGACCGAGTCATGACACCATTTCAGCAGGAATTCGCATTCCCATTCAATGGTGCCCGTCGTTAAAGGGAGTAGCTCGGACTTACTCCAGTTTATGCCCAGTCCCGAATATCCTCTAAAGCGAAGAATCTCTCTGATAAGTGGATCCAGATTGTTCTGCGGACGGCGGACATACAACACAATGTCGTCCGCATAGAGCGAGATGAGGAGGGGGCCAGTATTAAACTGGATACCTCTATGGAGATGTTTCTCCTGAAAGTGGCAGACCAGGGGGTCATGTGCCAGTATGAAAAGTAAAGGAGATAAAGGGCAACCCTGCCTGGTACCATGTGTAAGAGTAAATGGGGTGGACAGTGTGCCATTCAAGCGGAGTCTCGCAGTGGGTAAGGCGTAAAGCAGTGCCGTGCGGTCTATAAACCTTTTGGGGATGCCTAATTTCCTCATCACGGCCCATATGAAAGGCCACTCCAAGGAGTCGAACGCTTTTTCTGAATCCAGCAGGACTGCCGCTGCTGAAACCTCTGGCGCAATTCTGTGTAGCACTGCAAACAATGTACGCAAATTTAGCACTGTGGACCTGTGGGGAACGAAGCCAGACTGCACTGGGGATATGATGCGATCCAAGAGCAACGCCAGCCTCAACGCAATCATTTTAGCTAGGATTTTATAGTCCAAATTCAAAAGTGATAGCGGTCTATAAGAGCCGCAGCTCAATGGGTCCTTGCCAGGTTTGGGCAACAAGACAATTACTGCCTCACGGAGTGTGGGAGGCAATGATTTATTTTCCAGGGCTTCATTATAGACCTCAAGAAGGTACGGGGCAAGTATATCTTTATAATGTTTGTAAAATATGCATGTGAAGCCATTGAGCCCTGGCGCTGTAGTACCATTTAAGGCATCTATGGCGCTAACAATTTCATCCTTGGAAAATGGCTCCGCTAAAAACATCTGCATATAGTCCTCTAGCCATACCATAGCGATCTCATTTAAGTAAGCCCTGCAGTCTTCGTCGTCATGCATCGTGCGTGTGGTATATACATGTGTGTAATATCGATAGAACTCGTCCCTGATCTCAGCTGTATCCGTGTGAATCTGCCCGTCATCAGAGCGGATAGATGCAATGTAGGCTTTCCCCACACAAGGCCTCAACAGTTGCGCCAGCGTGCGTCCCGGTCTGTCCCCCTCGCCGCACTGCCTGGCGGTGGCGTATTTCCCCAGAAAATTTGTTTCGCTTTCAGCGGCGTCCCTGAATTCTGTCAGTAGCAACAAGCGACTGGCCTGCTTAGCCGGGTCTGGGTGTTTGAGTTGTTCTTCGTCCAAGACCTTTAGATGGTCCTCTATACGAGCAATTGTGCATCTCAGTGATTTCAGTACGCCAGCGTGTTTGGCAATGCATTCCCCCCTTATGTACGCCTTAAATGCCTCCCACACAGTCGCCCATGTACTGACGGAGCCCACATTTAGATCAAAGTATGTCGCTATTGACTCCCGAATTTCTGCAGAGAATACCGCATTGTTTAAAGCCTGCCCCGGGAACCTCCACTGTCTTTCACTACCCACTGGTCTGGGAAGTCGGATATGCATGATAACTGGTGAGTGGTCAGAGTACGTTCTAGGCAAATGGGTCATAGCTTGGAACCAGGGAGCCATGGTATGTGAGATCAACCAAAAGTCCAGACATGTCCAAGTGTCGTGGGGGGCCGAATAGTGAGTATATGCAGTGTCGGTGGGGCAACGCGTGTGCCATATGTCCACTAGACCGATAGAGTCACAAATGTCACCAAGTACCCTATTGGCTCGGGGTTTCGTGGCGGGGGAATCTGCCGTGCTATCTTTTTTAGGCTGCAGAAGAAGGTTAAAATCGCCCCCTAAGCAAATGTAGTCAGCGCCTAAGGGAAGCAACAGGGCGTGCAGAGAGTGGAAAAAATCAGGGTCATCCACATTTGGCGCATAAATACACATTAGAGCGATGCTATAACCCATAAGCTTCCCAGTCACCAAAGTGAAACGGCCTGCTCTATCGGTATGTACGTTATATAGTTGGAAGGGCAACCGTTTGTGTATAAGTATGGCAGTTCCCCTGGAATAAGTGCTGTAGTTCGCAAAGTAGCGGTGCGCACCCCAGCTAGAGGCAAACGTTGTAGGGGTGGTGGGGGACAAATGTGTTTCCTGTAAAAAAACAATGTCGGCCTTGTGGCGCTGTAAATAGTTTAACACATGTTTCCCCTTCCTGGTATTGTTCAGATCCCGCACATTCCATGTAAGGAAGTTAATGTCAGAGACTGTGGAGAGCCTACCCGCCATCATCACTAGTGGTCATATCTACAAAGAACATAAATGTGTCAGTACAAGCACATGGAACGTCATGGCAAACCAGTCGTGTCAGGAACAAATGATACCATATAATCAAAGAAACCCCCGCCCACCCACCCATCCCCTCATTCTCGACCTAGGGGAAATCCCAAAACCCCATAGTAGTTTAGAGTAAACATCACTATTACCAAGTGTAAACATAGCAAGAAATGTGCGAACGCACTAGGGGGGAGGCAACGCCTCGCCTTATCCCCGGAAACCTTTAAACATGTAATAAAAAAGAGTTCAGTATAGCCAAAACCCAGAGTCCAATACTTGAACTATCGTGAAGAGGAAGAAAAAGGGGGAAGAATGAAACAAATACACTCAATACTTATCAACGTTCAGCAATGGTAAAGTCTTTCAGCTCGCAGAAAATAGTTCCATACTGGAGCCAGAGTTCGGCATCAGGGGCGAACGTTCTGTCGTGGGCAATTTCCTTTGCGGCCCAGTGTTTGCTCGGATTCTGAGGAATTCTTGGGCCTCTGCCGGAGTTTCAAAAATCCTTGACCTGCCATCCACATCTACTTTCAGTCGCGCAGGGTACAGCATTCCGTATTTTGGTCCGGCCTTGCGTAGCGTGGCTTTGATCGTTGCAAATTTTCGGCGGGCCTCTTGAACCATCACAGTGAAGTCCGGTTACAAGGAGATGGAAGAACCCTGCCAGTCCAGCGACCCACGTTCTCGTGCCATCCGCAATGCAGTGTCCCTGTCCTTAAAGTTCAGAAGCCGTGCCATGATGGGGCGAGGTGGATAGCCAGGGTTAGGTCGTGGACCGAGGGATCTGTGCGCCCTTTCGACCACGAAGGTATCAGTGAAGGACTCCCGACCAAATAAGTCAACTAGAAGGCCTTCAACAAACCCATCTAATCGACCGGTATTCGTTGACTCAGGCACTCCCATAATACAAACGTTGTTGCGTCTCCCCCTGGCTTCAAGGTCCTCATTCTTTATGGCGATATTCTTCAATAGGCCTTCCATCCTCTCTAACCGTTTAGTAGCCTGGGCCGAGCCATCCTCCAAATCCGAAATTCTGCCCTCAGCGGTGTCAAGTCTCTTATCGTGCTGGTCCAATCTGGCCCCCATTTTGTCGAGCCGTTTGTCAAGTGCATCAAAGCGAGTGTCTAGAGCTCGAAAGCCCTGCTTAAGTTCTGCCATGAGTGCCTCATTGCCCTGCACGTGGGGCTGCGGTGGGGCAGTAGCCTGATCTCCTCCCTCTGCCATCGTGATGTTGGTTGAATCAGTGCCTTCGCCTGCCTTTTCAAAGGTTAGTTTCCGCTGTTTCGGATCTCCCTTGCCCATGGCCTTGGGAAGGGGCCACAAGGAATAGTGTCGCAATGGACCTGGCACAGTTCGATCTAGTCGTCTTGCAATTACCCCCGTCGAGGATCGGTCCGTTACAGAGACAGCAATCCACCCAATGCACCTCCCACCTCCTTCATGCGTGGTCGCCCCCAATGGGGCCGGCCGGCCATTGCCAGTAGAGTCCACCAGGCTGCATCAGCCACAATTTGGGGATCTCACCCCAGCCAGGGCCTCACAGAGAGGGGAATTGCCCCCCAACAGGCATACAGATGTGGGCAATGAGGCACACCGTCACTATGGGCACACTGAGCGCCTCCGTGCTTTTCCTCGCTGCCCGGTGATAGCGGGAGGGGCGCTGTGGCCAGTGAGGCTATGTTGAGGGCCAATACCAGCAGGAGAGGGGGAGCGTCCTTCAGTCTGGCCCACTGGGAGTGTTCAAGGCCTTAGTAAGGGGCTGTGATGCATCCTGGGCCTCGGGATATACATGTGGGCTTACCCTCTGCCTACTGGGGAGCTTGCGAAGATCAGGAGCGTCCCGTGGTGTCCGCAGCAGCAGAGGCACAACGAGCCTCCAGTGTGTACCTCGCCGCTGCCCGTCTCTTCCAGAGCGCGAACACGCCGAAGTCAAGGGGCACCGCCCACTGCTCCAGACGGCGCATGAGTCGCAATTGAGGCCACGGCTCGGTGGTGCGATACAGGCCACAGCATGCACCTCGAAGGTGCAGTGGTTCCCGACCTCCGACGTCAGGCAGAGAGGTGCCGTTATAATCAGGGAGCCTTGGAGAGTGCAGTTGCATCGCCGCCGTGCTGCATATCAGCGTGTGGGCTCCGGGATGGCCGTTGTTTCCGAGGAGTACGGCGGAGCTCCGATTTTACGCGGCCATCTTGGTCTGCGGTTCGGCCACGCCCCCCAGCACTGAGAGGAACATTGATCTGTCAAACCTCAGAAAGTCCGCCCAGGAGGTTTGAAGGAAGTTGGCAGAAGGTTTTAGAAATCTTAGAACCCCAAACGTTTTTTGCACTGAAGACTTTACTTTTTCCTAACTTGAAAGTTGCCAGGGCATTTCAAAACTCGTGAAAGTTGGTATGGGCCCTGGCTTTGGCACAAGAGAATTCAATAATCATCTTACAGAGGTCCTCTTGCTTATTGGAAGAAGTCATACACATTCTATGTGAATAATAATTTATTTATTTATTTATTTATAAAGTTTTATATAGCGCGAACGTGACCCACGAGGGTATCAGAGCGCTTTACAGAATAAGAACATAAATGTTTGAGGTGGTATACACGCATTCAAATGTATCAATTTGTATAGAAGAAATATAAAATATATGAATAACAAACATAGAGGACCGTGATTCTGCAGGACGTTGTACAAAAGACAGTTAATGAACATTAGGTGATTGTGCTAGCAAACATAAATATTATAACCTCTATTGATTCACAGTGGATATAAAATGTATAGATGACCAAGGGGACCCACTGCCAACTAAGCTTTACACTACATACAATTATTGAGCAAAGAGGGCTGTGATATAAGTCTTACATACAGTCCATCTGAGATAGGCAATGGTATTCAGCTCTTAAAGATGACTCGGTGACCTCCTATAATTAAAACTTAGGACATGAATTTGTTCATTAGTAGTCTTTTTACTTCCTTTTTGAATGCGGTAAAGGAAGTGATTCCACGCACTAGTGGAGGTAAAGAGTTCCAGATCTTTGGTGCAATCCCTGAGAAAGCTCTACAACCAGTTCTCCTCTTATGGAAGGATTGCGGTTTCAGAAGGAAAGTGCTTGCACTTCGTAGTTGTCTGCAGCCTCCCGATCTTTCCAGCTTTAGAGCCAAGTAACTGGGTGTATTGTTGTGAATTGCTTTGTGCGTCATGCAGGCCACTTTAAGGTGTATTCTTGCCTCGTAAGGCAACCAATTCAGTGCTTTCAGGGTTGGTGAGATGTGACTATTTCTTTTGGTTCCTGATACCAGTCTAGCCGCAGCATTCAGTGCTGCTCTCAGCGGAGCCAACTTGTATTTGGGGAGACCACAGAGGGTGGTGCTTCCGTAGTCTATTCTTGGTAGCACTTGGGCTTGTACTGCCATTTTTAGATCTGCCTGAGGGAGGAAGGGTTTGAGTTTCCTTAATATACTCATCTTGTGATTAGCTCCCTTGGTGGCAATAGAGATGTGCGACTGCATATTCAGATGTTTGTCTATGGAGATTCCTAGGGATTTTTCTGAGTCAATGATGAGGGGGACACCGTCAAAGGAGGTTAGGTGTTTTAACCATAGGTCTAGCTTTGGTGTGTGGCTTGGTGGCGAGATGAGAATGAATTCAGTTTTTTGGTATTCAACATGAGGTGGTTGTTAGTGAGCCAGCTTTGCGTGTTCAGAAGAATAGTGTTGAGGGCAATGAAGTCATCTGGCGAGGTGATTTTCAGATACAACTGGGTGTCATCCGCGTACAGGTGATATAGAATGTTCGCTGATTTCAGTGCGTTCGCCAAAGGCTCCATTAGGAGGTTGAAAAGAATGGGTGATAGGGCAGATCCCTGCGGAATACCAAGTCTGACCAAAGAAGGTTGCGAGAGTGAATTCTTCATCTTGATTCTTTGAGTTCTGTTATTCAGGAAGGAGGAGAACCATTGCAACACTGTGCCCGAGAGGCCCATCCTACGTTCCAATAGGGACAGAAGGCTGTCATGCTTGACCGTATCGAAGGCGGAGGACAGATCAAGAAGGATCAGTAGGCATGATTCATTGCGGTCAAGCATTTTTAGTATATCATCCATAATGTGTGTGAGTGCCGATTCTGTGCTGTGTCCTCGGCGGAAGCCCGATTGGTGACTGTCTAGGAGGTTGTAATTCTCAATGTGGTTGCATAATTGAATTTGTACACATTTCTCCAATAGTTTCGCCAAAGTGGGGATGTTGGTTATAGGACGGTAGATGTTTAGATCAGATGGAGAGGCGTCAGCTTTCTTTAGTATAGGTGTGACCTGCCCTATTTTAAGGCAGTCCGGAATGACACCTTGACTCAGGGAGGCGTTTACAATTTTCGCCCATAATGGTAGGATAGATGTTTTTAAAATTTTGAACAGGGCAGGAGGCAGGGGGTCAGAGAAATGATTGGAGGGGTTGATTGCTTGAAGAGTGTTGTCGATAATTTGTTGAGAGATTGGCGAGAAGGTGTGCCAAGAGGCGTTGTTTTTTGTGACTTCCCCTGGATTATTAAAATGTACTTCGAATAGAGCGCCCCATTTAGGATCTTGGACCATAGTTTGCGGGAGGGCCATCTTGGATTGGATGTTTAGCTCGATGGTCTTAGTCTTTTCGTGGAAGAAGTTGGCAAGCACGTCACAGGTAGGTGTGGCCAGGTTATTTAATTCCCTAGAGTTAGTTGTATCGCATGATTGATGCTTGACGATTTCAAAGAGTTTTTTTGGCCGGTTGATACCTTGGTTCAACTGAGTTCTGAAAAAGTCTGCCTTTGCCTTAAGAATCTTCCTATTGTAAGAGTTCCTTAACCTTCTAAGGTGCTCAAGGTTATCAGTGGTAGGAGCCGATTTCCATAGACGCTCTGCAACTCTTAGATGTCTACGCTCCGAGTTCAGGCCATCAGTGAACCAAGGCTTGGAAATCTTAGAGGAGATGTTTTTTTCCTGGAGGGGTGCTATAGAGTCCAGGATTTCGAGTAACGTGGCATTGTAGAAGGTTGTGAGGTCATGTACATCAGACATGTCCGTCATGAGGGTCAGAGCGGAGTTGCAACGGTTTACCAAGGAGATGGGGTTGATATTTTGTAAGTTCCGTTTCCATTGCCTTGTTTTTGAGGGTTGGCCCCTTTTATGAGTAACTTTGATATTGATGGAGAAGAGGATGCAATAATGATCAGACCAATCGCATGGGGTGATGGATTCTAGTAGGACGATGTTTGATTTTGCAATGATGAGGTCCAATGTCTCTCCCTTGTTATGCGTTGGGCTGTCACAGAATTGAGTTAGCTCATGCTCTGACAGAAACTCTTTAAGACAGCCTACAATATGATCATTTGCGTTGTTCCAATGGAGGTTGAAGTCACCCAAGAATATTTGAGGAACTAGTGAGTTGGCGTTGGATGCCATGATCTCCAATATCTCGTCGATACAAGTCAAGTTATCACCTGGGGGGTGGTAGAATATGTGTAGCTTGCTGGCGATGCACTTAGCATCCGAGATATTAATGCATAGATAATCACAGGAGGATAGCCCGATGGAGTCCGCTTGCTTGACTGATATTGAGTTACGATAAATGCAGGCTACCCCGCCCCCTAGTTTCCCGATTCTATCAAGTCAGATTAGATCATGGGAAGAAGGAACCAGTAAGTCGAGAATGGGTGAGGAGGAGTTATTCAACCAAGTTTCTGTGAGGACCATAATGTCTAAATCGTTCTCTACAATGAGATTGAATATATCAGTCGCATGTTTGCTAGCAGATCTGCAATTAATGAGCCCACACTTCAACTTGTTAATCGAGTGGTTTAAGGTAATCTGTTCTAAGTTGATATTTGTGAGGTTATCTCTATTTACAGATCTGTTATTGAGTGTCGGTTCTCTGAGGGGATTGGTTACAATGGTTTGAATAGTGTCATAATGGGACTTACTATTGTCAGTAACCCGGGCATAGGATGTGAGGAGGTCGTCTATGTCTCTGTCTGATAATTCATCGCTTGACCTCCTAGGCCACCAAGGGGAGGGTATATATAATAACCCGGCTTTGCCTCTTTTAAAGCGCTTTTGTGGCAATACATGTTTTTTTATAATCATTTTCAATACTAGGCAGTAAAAGTGGTCACCAATTGCTCAGCTAGTCTGATTATTAAAAGAACGCAGCTACTCAACAAACCAGAGAAATTGTTTTCAGCCATTTTGATTTGACTTTTCACTCACTGAGCCACCAGGCCCACAGCCTGGGGTAGATGGTTTGGGAGGCACGACCCCAAGGAACAACTGCTGAGATGTGAAAGAGCACACCAGGTTTCTCTGTACTTTTAAAAGTATTAGTTTTATTATTCATTTACTACAATTTGTATTAATTAGTAGGAAGTGTTGCCTATTAATGCACAATGAGCCAGGAGCATTTGCCATTTTTCAAGGAATGTGAGGCAAATGGTGATTTGAAAGCACTTCCATACAGTAAAATTCAAGAAAACTGAATAAAACATAAATACAATCATGCAAGGGGTTATGAGTTCCTTAAGAGACCTTTGGGGAAATGTGTGGCAATGCTGCCTTTCTGGGCAATTATTATGAACAACCATTAACACTGAAAGGCTTCTAACACTGGTGCATACCAAGACATGGTCCCACTGTCAGTCAGCACCAAACTGACTGTACCTGACTCTTGCGGGAGAGACCTTGATGGGACAGTCAGCAGAAAAGATAGACATGTTAGTCACAGGGTCTAAGGGCAGAGTGGGCACATCTCAGATGTGGTGATGGCCCGACTTCTACAAGCCAGTCACCTGCATTACAATGATTCCTGAACCTTGACTCCAGTGCTTAATTGTGCAGGTGGATGTAAGTGATGGGTACTAGCACTCACTTTTGGGATCCTACTCTTATTTTACATCATCAGACTTTGATCCACACTAAAAGAAAGAAAGGCAGCAAACAGCAAAAGAAGAAAGAAGACAAAGACAGGGAAATGGGGATAAGGGGATAAGGGGGAAAGAAGGATTGAAAAAGGATCTTCAATAGTAATAAAGAGGCAGAAAGAGTATGGCGGTGAAGGAAAGAGGCATGAGGTGGAATCAAAACTATTCAGCCTTGGTATTTGGCAACCCTGTGTTGAAGCAGAACCCTGAACCCCAAATCTTAGAGACACCACAAATTTTGATTACTCCAACATTTACCCCAGGCAGTCCTGCTTCAGCACCCTTGATCTTGCGATAAAGAGTACCCTCCTCAACATCAGGCCCAACATAAAGTTAGCAAAGTAATAAACTAGATAACTGGGACCACTCAATAACTGAGTTCTAGATCAAAGGAAAGTTAAGGAATTTTATTTAAAAATCTACAAAATTAGGCAGTACAGAATAAAAGTTAAATGTCATAAAGACATAAATGCAAAGTGCATAATAAGAAATCAGAATATTTTTAAGTCCCAGATGTACAGCAACATCATTAGAGAAAATGATTAACTCAACAGTAGAACAGGAAAGTCACCTGGTTCGCTCTTAAAACCAGGAGGTTTTATACACATTTTCTTCATAATTAATAGATAATCTGCAGACTCAGAGTGGCATGACCTTTCATACAAATAAGAGATTGACACGTAAAAATAAAACACATAGCACTAACCCATTTTTAAGTAAGGCTCCAGGAGCTTCAAAGCTGTTGCTCTCCAGAGATGCAAAACATTATGACTTAGTTTAGTAGCCAATGAGCTGTACACCAATGTTCTCGACCAGGCACCCAACAGGAAGCTACAGCACAGCCATATTGGTAAAAATGGAGACTGCATCAAATGTGGCACAACTAAATTTAATTAATAAACACACTTATTATCTGATTAAAATCATTTTAGGTGCAATATTATTAATTAGGCTTTTGCAATCAAAATTCATAATAAAAATCATTAATACTCAAAATTAGTTGTCACCCAAAATTGCACATTAAAAAAACGTTTCCACCTGACTTTCAGAAGTGCCGGCAATGGGCTCCTAAGAAACACCTTGGACTGTTGCACTTATTTGTATCACAAATTAGGCAGCGCTTGAGCCCCAGGCTACTCACAGTGAGTGGCAGTGATACCTTTGCTTCCAGACCCTCAGTCTCTCCTGCTCCCTTTCGTGCTCTTTGTCTGGGGTGTGATTCCAAGCAGGTGACAGACCGGGAAATCAAATGACGCAGAAAGCTCAATCAAGGCTCTATTTTCTTCATCGTGAAAGCAGGAAGCGTGTGGCCTTCCCCCAGTGCTGGAAACCGAACAGGTACATCCTGGGCCTGGGGTTACTATGGACAGAGGTGAGGAGTTGTCTGTGGAAGCTAAAGGGCTGCCTTGGGATCTCAAGAGTAAAGGTGAGGACCTATTGCTGATGAGCAGCATGTCTCAGTGCTGTGTCCTTTTTGTGGTGAGGGCTGTGTAAGAACACTGTTGTTTAGTTGGAGCCATAGACCTACTTGTTCTTGATCTGAGTGTCAATGGTCTCTTGGTCTCGTGGTCTCTTGGTCTCGTGGTCTCTTGGTCTCTTGGTCTCTTGGACTCTTGGTCCCTTGGTCTCATGGTCTCTTGGTCTCATGGTCTCAAGGTCTCTTGGTCTCTTGGTCTCGTGGTCTCTTGGTCTCTTGGACTCTTGGTCCCTTGGTCGCATGGTCTCTTGGTCTCATGGTCTCTTGGTCTCGTGGTCTCGTGGTCTCTTGGTCTCGTGGTCTCTTGGTCTCTTGGTCTCGTGGTCTCTTGGTCTCGTGGTCTCTTGGTCTTGTGGTCTCTTGGTCTCTTGGTCTCATGGTCTCTTGGTCTCGTGATCTCGTGTTCTCTTGGTCTCGTGGTCTCTTGGTCTCTTGGTCTCGTGGTCTCGTGGTCTCTTGGTCTCGTGGTCTCTTGGTCTCTTGGACTCTTGGTCTCGTGGTCTCATGGTCTCTTGGTCTTGTGGTCTCTTGGTTTCGTGGTCTCTTGGTCTCTTGGCCTCGTGGTCTCTTGGTATCGTGGTCTCTTGGTCTTTTGGTCTCGTGGTCTCTTGGTCTCTTGGTCTCGTGGTCTCTTGGTCTCTTGGACTCTTGGTCTCTTGGTCTCTTGGTCTCGTGGTCTCTTGGTCTCTTGGTCTTGTCTTTGTGTCTTTGCATTAGTGCCCCTCTGGCCTCTTGTCGCAGCGTCAGTCTCCCAATGCCAGTGTCGGTCACAATGTCTGTCTGTCAGTGTCCTTATACCAGAGTCCAATGCCAATGTCCTCATATCAGTGCTGGTGTCCCCATGTCCACATGTGTGCCTTTGCCAGTTTGTGTTCCCATGTTAGTGTCCACGTGCCAAAGTCCCTGTCTCAATATCCGTGTCATTGTCCTATCCCTTCCAATGTGAGTGTCCCCATGTCAGTGTCTCACACTATCTGTGGCAGTGATGGACTTCCCGATGCTCATGCTAGTGTTTGAAGGCCAGAATTGATGGTCTTCGTTCATATGTGAATGTATCCATGTCAGTGGATCCCCGTGAGTATTCATGTGCGAGTGTTTGTGCCCAAGCGTCTGTGCCCCTAATATCAGTTTCCATGTGTCAGTGTCAGTGCTCTAGTGCCACCAATCCATGGCAGTGTTTTGGCAGTGGTACCTTTGTGCTGTGTCACTTCCTGCTGTTAGTGTCAGTATCCATCTGCCGTAGTGTCACAGTGAGGGAGCCCTTGTGCCACCATTTCAGCATTAGTGTTTGTAGACTTGTCAGGTATTACTGGGTCAGTGTTCCCCCCATCAGTGTACCAGTATGACTGTCAGTGTCCCTATTTCCTCATGGACCTGTGCCCCAGTGTCAATGTCCCCATGTCATTTCTTGCCTTTGTCAGCATCCCAATGTCTATGTCCCCATGCTAGATTTACTATCTCTGTGTCAGTTGCATTGTGAGCGTCTGTGTATCCCGGCAGGCTCACTGTGGCAGTAACACTTGGCAGTGTTGCTTTCCCAGTGTCCATGCTATTGTTCCAGTGTCAGTATCAATGGCTGTGTCCTTGCCCTTCTGTCAGTATCCAGTGTCAGTGTCCACATGTTTGTTTCAGAAACTCTGAGTCAGTGTCCTCTTGTTGCATTGTGAGTGTCTGTGTATCCAGGCAGGCTTACTGTGGCAGTAACACTTGGCAGTGTTGCTGTCCCAGTGTCAGTATCAATGGGTGTGTCCTTGCCCTTCTGTCAGTACCCAGTGTCAGTGTCCACGTGTTTGTTACAGAAACTCTGAGTCAGTGTCCTCTTGTTCCAGTGGGAGTGTCTGTCTATCCAGGCATGGTCACCGTGTCAGTAACCCGTGGCAGTGTTGCAGACGTTGAGGAGCAAGCTGTTGGTGCAAACAATGGGGAAGATCCCTTGCTTCTGCTTTAAACAACACAACTTCTGATTTTGAGTGGTTGATCTTATAGCCATCAACCGCAGTGAATCCCTGGATTTTATTGAGTGCACCTTGAATATTGCTTTTTTAAGCCTTGAGATACAAAGTATTATTGTCCGCAAAGAGCTTTATTTTTGACAACATCCTCTCTAAAGGGGGACAATCAGAGGCTAGTTGCGAAGCTTAATTGCGAAAGGCACAATAAACAAGCATTAGAAATGCAATAGGTCTCGCATTTTTTTTAGTTAGAGCTAATGGCATAGCTCAACAGCTACTGGACAGAAATTGCCACTTTGCAGGTGCCGAACAGAGCATTGCTCCGTAAAGCGGCCTGAAAGCCTAAAACGATGTTGATAGCCTACAAAATAAAAAGGCAGATCAGGATGACCAGGAGGAACCGCGGACGTATTGGCATGGCCAACGCAAGCAAACAATGAGTGAAATCGCCTGGGTGTGACTCAAGCAAGCAAAGGCGGGTGAATCAGACCCAATGCACCAATAAAAAACCCCTATTTCTAAATGGCACAACAACGAACAAATGGCAATTCATGGGCGTACCAAAAGCTGATAGAGGAGATAACAACAGGTCTTGCAGACAGTGCATGCGCGCTGCCTAGGCTCGACCTAAAAAAAGGCAAGGCCAAACACCAACTGGTCAAGAAAATTATAGATTCCAAGGGCAGCTGTATAGACTATCAGAGTGGGGCCTCCACAATTTCCAAACTGTCTTTGGAAGAACAGACAGAGGGATTTCCACAGATTCTAATATAACATAGATTGGCCTTGCAGAAGTCAGTCACACTAACGAGAGGTAAGTTAATCTTTGTCCGAACGTATCTGTTACACAGCAGGACCGGTTCTGGAATTCATGTGTGGCTCTGGACTAAATGTACATGTGAGCCAGAAACTAGACAGAGGTGTAACTACTGTGAGGCAACAAAGATGAAGCTTCAGTGGCTACTCCAATGGGATATAAGCTGTAATATTATACCCTGCGCATTGAACCACCATCTTGTTCAGCATGACAGACTCATAATACACTCAAGCTTCCATGCACATCATATGTAAGCGCAAAGCCTGATGGTAAGAGGAGGATCATGGTCATGAGAGAGACTTAACAGAATTCACCCAGAGAGGGTCAGAACGACCTGCCTCCGTAGAAGCAAAAAAGGTCTGGCCCGTCACAAGAGTCTCGCCACGAACTGATGAGGCGAGGGAAGCCACCCTATACTATGCAGTGGTATGCTATATGTGCGCTCCGTGCCAGCATAGCCACCAAAGTCAAATGAAAGGGTAGAACAGTGCAGCAGTCCGCACACAATGAAAGGGCAGGACAGTGCAGGTGTCCGCACACAATGAAAGGGTAGGATGGTGCAGCTGAGGGCACACAATGAAAGGGTAGGACAGTGCAGCTGTCCACACCCAATGAAAGGGTAGGACAGTGCAAATAAAAGGGTAGAACAGTGCAGCTGTCCGCACACAATGAAAGAGTAGGGCAGTGCAGCTGTCCGCACACAATGAATGATTAGGACGGTGCAGCTGTCCACACACAATGAAAGGGTAGAACAGTGCATCTGTCTGCACACAATGAAATGGCAGGACAGTGCAGCTGTCGCAACACAATTGGGCAGGACAGTTCAGCTGTCGCAACACAATGAAAGGGTAGAACGGAGCAGCTGTCGGCACACAATGAAAGGGGAGAACAATGCAAATGAAAGGGTAGGACAGTGCAGATGTGCGCACCCTATGAAAGGGTAGGGCAGTGCATCTGCACACAATGAAAGGGTAGGACGGTGCAGCTGTTGGCATACAATGAAAGGGTAAAACAGTGCAGCTGTCCACACACAATAAAAGGGTAGGACAGTGCAGTTGTTCGCACACAATGAAAGGGGAGGACAATGCAAATGAAAGGGTAGGACAGTGTGCTGTCCACACACAATGAAAGGGTAGGACCGTGCAACTGAAAGGGCATAACAGTGCAGCTGTCCACACACAATGAAAGGGCAGGCCAGTGCAGCTGTCCGCACACAATGAAAGGGTAGGACATTGCAGCTGTCCGCACACAATGAAAGGGGAGAACAATGCAAATGAAAGGGTAGGACAGTGCAGCTGTATGCACCCTATGAAAGGGTAGGGCAGTGCATCTGTCTGCACACAATGAAAGGGTAGGACGGTGCAGCTATTGGCATACAATGAAAGGGTAGGAAGGTGCAGCTGTCCACACACAATGAAAGGGCAGGCCAGTGCAGTTGTCTGCACGCAATGAAAGGGGAGAACAATGCAAATGAAAGGGTAGGACAGTGCAGATGTGCGCACCCTATGAAAGGGTAGGGCAGTGCATCTGCATACAATGAAAGGGTAAAACAGTGCAGCTGTCCACACACAATAAAAGGGTAGGACAGTGCAGCTTTCGGCACACAATGAAAGGGTAGGACGGTGCAGCTGTCCGCACACAATGAAAGGGTAGGACAGTGCAGCTGTCCGCACATAATGAAAGGGTAGGACGGTGCAGCTGTCGGCACACAATGAAATGGTAGGATGGTGCAGCTGTCGGCACACATTGAAAGGGTAGGACGGTGCAGCTGTCCGCACACAATGAAAGGGTAGGACAGTGCAGCTGTCTGCACACAATGAAAGGGTAGGACAGTGCAGCTGTTGGCACACAATGAAATGGTAGGATGGTGCAGCTGTCGGCACACATTGAAAGGGTAGGACGGTGCAGCTGTCTGCACACAATGAAAGGGTAGGACGGTGCAGCTGTCCGCACACAATGAAAGGGTAGGACGGTGCAGCTGTCGGCACACATTGAAAGGGTAGGACGGTGCAGCTGTCCACACACAATGAAAGGGTAGGACGGTGCAGCTGTCCATACACAATGAAAGAGTAGGGTAGTGCATCTGTCCGCACACAATGAATGATTAGAAAGGTGCAGCTGTCCGTACACAATGAAAGGGTAGGCCAGTGCAGCTGTCCACACACAATGAAAGGGTAGGACAGTGCAGTTGTCCGCACCACAATGAAATGGTAGGGCAGTGCAGCTGTCAGTACACTCTGGATTTTTATCCTTGTACAGTACGAAAAAACATTCTGCCAATGGTGTTTACGTAAAAACTATCAGCAACATGTATTTTACAGCTTTAGTTGAGCATATTTGTTTACATCGATGCAAATTTTGACGTTTCTTTGCACAAGTGATGAGATTTCAGGAACACCACCACACTCCGACAATGATTTACAGACTGTTTACAGTCTAACGTGTTCCCTCTTTTCATACACAGCACTGATTAAGGATTATTCATTAAGAGACACAGCAGAAAGAAACCCTTGGCGTCGCCAAAGGGCGCATCGCCAGCATACATGTACACAGTTGTTTACATTTAGTGCCTAGTACTTGGTGACTGGAATGTGTCTCAGAGCACATTTTGTCAACGAATAATGGCACACTAAAAGACAAAATCAACCCGCCAGTCAGATGAACCTTTGTTGACCCGGATATTGGTCGAACAGGCAAAAGTCACTGATGCGTTCATTATGCCCAGTATGCTACGTATGCGTTTTCACCATTTAAGGCCCCGACTGACCCCTTGCAGCCTCGGGAGTCACAGTAAGGCATCGCTGGTCTACATCAGGGAGTGATGGGGTTTATATTTTCCATTTGGGCACATCCCTTTCCTGGGCACAAAGACAAGAGGCGTTCCCAGTTTACTACTCACAACAAAAGTCTGGCTACCTACCAGGCTCCAGCGCAAAAAGGAACAGACAGCCCGCGCATGCAAAACAAGAAGACCACCAGCTCATCGCATCAAAGGGCAGACTGCCACCCCATGTGCACCAAATGAAGGGTGGCCTGTCAGCCCCTGCACACCAAAAGGGCAAGCTCCCCAACAAAAGGGCGGGCCGCCAGCCCTGCGCACCAATAGGGCAAGCTGCCCAACAAAAGGGCGGGCCACCAGCCCCTGCTCACCAAAAGGGCACACTCCCCAACAAAAGGGCGGGCCGCCAGCCCCTGCACACCAAAAGGGCAAGCTGCCCAACAAAAGGGCGGTCCGCCAGCCCTGCGCACCAAAAGGGCAAGCTGCCCAACAAAAGGGTGGTACGCCAGCCCCTGCTCACCAAAAGGGCACACTCCCCAACAAAATGGCAGGCCGCCAGCCCCTGCACACCAAAAGGGCAAGCTGACCAACAAAAGGGCGGGACACCAGCCCCTGCTCACCAAAAGGGCACGCTCCCCAACAAAAGAGCGGGCCACCAGCCGCTGCACACCAAAAGGGCAAGCTGACCAACAAAAGGGCGTGCCGCCAGCCCCTGCACACCAAAAGGGAAAGCTGCACAACAAAAGGGCGGGCCACCAGCTGCTGCACACCAACAGGGCAAGCTGCCCAACAAAAGGGCTGGCCGCCAGCCCCTGCACACCAAAAGGGCAAGCTGCCCATCAAAAGGCCGGGCCACCAGCTGCTGCACACCAAAAGGGCAAGCTACCCAACAAAAGGGCGGGCCGCCAGCCGCTGCACACCAAAAGGGCAAACTGCCAAACAAAAAGGCACGCTGCCCAACAAAAGGGTGGGCCGCCAGCCCCTGCTCACCAAAAGGGCACGCTCCCCAACAAAAGGGCGGGCCGCCAGCCCCAGCTCACCAAAAGGGCACGCTTTCCAACAAAAGGGTGGGACGCCAGCCGCTGCACACCAAAATGGCAAGCTGCCCAACAAAAGGGCGGGCCACCAGCCCCTGCACACCAAAAGCGCAAGCTGCCCAATAAAAGGGCGGGCCACCAGCTGCTGCACACCAAAAGGGCAAACTGCCCAACAAAAAGGCACGCTGCCCAACAAAAGGGTGGGCCGCCAGCCCCTGCTCACCAAAAGGGCACGCTCCCCAACAAAGGGGCGGGCCCCTCACACTCTACTGATAAGAACTGAAATAATAAAAGAACACAGGCAACATTAGTCTTGAGAAGCCTGCAAACCAGGCCATTGGCAAGAGAGTCTGCCCTGTTTTTGACAGCTAGGAACTACATTTCCAAGAAGTGGTTATGACGCAGTTCAAACATTAATCGCTTCAGTTCCTCTCAAACCAGAGGCACCTTTGCCGCATGATCCTTGGCAGTGTTTCTATACAAGCATTGGAAATGCAATAGGTTTCGCATTTGTTGGAGCTGGAGCTATTGGCATTGTAAATGGCAATGTTTTGTACTTTGCAATAGGTCTTGTATTTGTTGGAACTATTCACATAGTAAATGGCAATGTTTTTTATTTATTCTTGGGGTTTTATATAGCGCGAACTTAACAGCCTCAGTTGTGAATTTCGATTCATCAAAGTTTTGTGAGCCCTGAAATTTGCACAAGTAAAGTGCTAACAGTATAAATATGGGCACTGTTTAACAAACGAAGCCACTGCAATACAAGAGCAATGGTGACTGAGTGACTGCTTCTGGGTTGACGGAGTTGCTTACAGTCACTGCCCGTTAAAGCAGCTAGCCCGCTACTATGAGGTTATCAAACTTAATGCTATGTTTTCTTATGTTATGTTATGCTATGCTATGTTATGCTATGCAATGCTATGTTTTGTTATGTTTTGTTATGCTATGTTTTGTTTTGTTATGCTATGCTATGTTTTGTTATGCTATGCTATGCTTTGTTTTGTTATGCTATGCTATGTTTTGTTATGCTATGCTATGTTTTGTTGTGTTTTGTTATGCTATGCTATGTTTTGTTGTGTGTTGTTATGCTGTGTTTTGTTGTGTTTTGTTATGCTATGTTTTGTTGTGTTTTGCTATGCTATGCTATGTTTTGTTTTGTTATGCTATGCTATGTTTTGTTATGCTGTTTTGTTGTGTTTTGTTATGCTATGCTATGCTTTGTTATGCTATGTTTTGTTTTGTTATGCTATGCTATGCTTTGTTATGCTATGCTATGCTGTGTTTTGTTTTGTTATGCTATGCTATGTTTTGTTGTGTTTAGTTATGCTATGCTATGTTTTGTTATGCTATGCTATGCTTTGTTTTGTTATGCTATGCTATGCTTTGTTATGCTATGCTATGTTTTGTTTTGTTATGCTATGCTATGTTTTGTTGTGTTTTGTTATGCTATGCTATGTTTTGTTATGCTATGCTATGTTTTGTTGTGTTTTGCTATGCTATGCTATGCTTTGTTTTGTTATGCTATGCTATGTTTTGTTATGCTATGCTATGCTAGGTTTTGTTGTGTTTTGTTATGCTATGCTTTGTTTTGTTATGCTATGCTATGCTTTGTTATGCTATTCTTTGTTATGCTATGCTGTTTTGTTTTGCTATGCTATGCTTTGTTATGCTATGCTATGCTTTGTTTTGTTATGCTATGCTATGCTATGTTTTGTTATGCTATGCTATGTTTTGTTGTGTTTTGTTGTGTTTTGTTATGCTATGCTGTTTTGTTATGCTATATAGCATAGCATAACAAAACAGCATAGCATAGCTTTGTTATGCTATGCTATGTTTTGTTGTGTTTTGTTATGCTATGCTATGTTTTGTTGTGTTTTGTTATGCTATGCTGTTTTGTTGTGTTTTGTTATGCTATGCTATGTTTTGTTGTGTTTTGTTATGCTATGCTATGCTGTGTTTTGTTATGCTATGCTTTTTTGTGTTTTGCTATGCTATGCTATGTTTTGTTTTGTTATGCTATGCTATGTTTTGTTATGCTATGTTTTGTTGTGTTTTGTTATGCTATTCTATGCTTTGTTATGCTATGTTTTGTTTTGCTATGCTATGTTTTGTTATGCTATGCTATGTTGTGTTATGCTATGCTATGTTTTGTTGTGTTTTGTTATGCTGTGCTATGCTTTGTTATGCTATGCTATGTTTTTTGTTATGCTATGCTATGCTTTGTTATGCTATGCTATGCTTTGTTTTGTTATGCTATGCTATGTTTTGTTATGCTATGTTTTGTTGTGTTTTGTTATGCTATTCTATGCTTTGTTATGCTATGCTATGTTTTGTTATGCTATGTTTTGTTGTGTTTTGTTATGCTATTCTATGCTTTGTTATGCTATGCTATGTTTTGTTATGCTATGCTAGGTTTTGTTGTGTTTTGCTATGCTATGCTATGTTTTGTTATGCTATGCTATGTTTTGTTATGCTATGTTTTGTTGTGTTTTGTTATGCTATTCTATGCTTTGTTATGCTATGCTATGTTTTGTTATGCTATGCTATGTTTTGTTTTGTTATGCTATGCTATGCTTTATTATGCTATGCTATGCTATGTTTTGTTTTGTTATGCTGTTTTGTTATGCTGTGCTATGTTTTGTTATGCTATGCTATGTTTTGTTATGCTATGCCGTTTTGTTGTGTTTTGCTATGCTATGCTTTGTTTTGTTATGCTATGCTATGTTTTGTTATGCTATGCTATGTTTTGTTGTGTTTTGTTATGCTATGCTATGCTATGCTTTGTTTTGTTATGCTATGCTATGTTTTGTTTTGTTATGCTATGCTTTGTGTTTTGTTATGCTATGCTATGTCTTGTTATGCTATGCTATGTTTTGTTTTGCTATGCTATGCTTTGCTATGCTATGCTATGTTTTGTTGTGTTTTGTTATGCTATGCTATGTTTTGTTGTGTTTTGTTATGCTATGCTATGTTTAGTTGTGTTTTGCTATGCTATGCTATGTTTTGTTTTGTTATGCTATGCTATGTTATGCTATGTTTTGTTTTGTTATGCTATGCTATGCTATGTTTTGTTATGCTATGCTATGTTTTGTTTTGTTATGCTATGCTATGTTTTGTTTTGTTATGCTATGCTATGTTTTGTTATGCTATGCTAAGTTTTGTTATGCTATGCTATGTTTTGTTATCCTATGCTATGTTTTGTTGTGTTTTGCTATGCTATGCTTTGTTATGCTATGCTATGTTTTGTGATGCTATGTTTTGTTTTGTTATGCTATGCTTTGCTTTGTTTTGTTATGCTATGCTATGTTTTGTTATGCTATGCTATGTTTTGTTGTGTTTTGTTATGCTATGCTATGTTTTGTTATGCTATGTTTTGTTTTGCTATGCTATGCTTTGTTTTGTTATGCTATACTATGCTTTGTTATGCTATGCTATGTTTTGTTATGCTATGCTATGCTTTGTTATGCTATGTTTTGTTATGCTATGCTATGTTTTGTTATGGTATGCTATGTTTTGTTATGCTATGCTATGTTTTGTTGTGTTTTGTTATGCTATGCTATGTTTTGTTATGCTATGCTATGCTTTGTTATGCTATGCTATGTTTTGTTGTGTTTTGTTATGCTATGTTTTGTTGTGTTTTGTTATGCTATGCTATGTTTTGTTGTGCTTTGCCATGCTATGCTATGTTTTGTTTTGTTGTGTTATGTTATGCTATGTTTTGTTATGCTATGCTATGTTTTGTTTTGTTATGCTATGCTATGATTTGTTATGTTATGTTGTGTTAGGCTAGGCTATGTTATGTTGTGTTTCGGCTAGGCTATGTTATGTTGTGTTAGGCTAGGCTGTGTTATGTTGTGTTAGGCTAGGCTGTGTTATGTTGTGTTAGGCTAGGCTGTGTTATGTTGTGTTAGGCTAGGTTGTGTTGTGTTGTGTTGTGCTGTGTTTTGTTTTGTTATGTTATGTTTTTGTTGTGTTTTGTTATGCTATGCTATGTTTTGTTTTGTTGTGTTATGCTATGTTTTGTTATGCTATGCTATGTTTTGTTTTGTTATGCTATGATTTGTTATGTTATGTTGTATTAGGCTAGGCTATGTTATGTTGTGTTAGGCTAGGCTATGTTATGTTGTGTTAGGCTAGGCTGTGTTATGTTGTGTTAGGCTAGGCTGTGTTATGTTGTGTTAGGCTAGGTTGTGTTGTGCTGTGTTTTGTTTTGTTATGTTATGTTTTTGTTTTGTTTTGTTATGTTACATAATTATGTTTAAAAGAATACTTCAGGCAAATTAATTAAAAACTTCAAGCAGAACGTGCCTTGCACTAACATTTCTCGATGCAAAGCAATATGTTTAGTGAGATTAAAACATTTTCATAGATTACTTTTTTTCACTCTGGTTTTTAGGCCCCTCTAAGTACTACGCGCCTTTGGTTACAGTGTTATAAAAACGTGTTATGTGCGTTTTCAATTACTTGGGAAAACAAGCCGGTGTTTTCCGTCTTTGCCTGCAGAGCAGCTGGGTCTCACAAAGTGGGTCTCTCAGCACAGACCTGCAGCTCCACTCCACGGCGTTCTCTGCCCTGCCTTCTCAGAGCATCCTCCTTTGAGACACGTAGCCACTTCCTTGTGTGGGGCCCTCTGGCAGCTGGACACCGACAGACCAATGAGAGAGCTGACTGGCGCATGCTCCAGGCGTGAAGCCAGCGTGGTTGCAGGACGCCTGGTGCATGCTCCTTCACGGCTCTCGTGAAGACATTTCTTATCAGCTTGTTAAATAAACAAGCTGATAAGAAATGTCTTCACGACAGACGCAAAGCAGGCAAGCCAGTCCAGCTCGGAGACAAAGGGCGTGAACAGAAAACCCTTATTTCCAATGGCAGGCCACCATTTACCATACACGGTGACGCCGGCCAATGGAAATGAGGGGCGGGGCTTAAAGCCCTTTTCTGAAAGTCCTCTCCTACAAAATCTCTCGCGGAGGCGGAGCAGCGCTTTGCGCTGCAACGCACGCGAGACCTAAAAATGTGAACAAAACCGGAGACATTGGATAGCCCTTGTGGGCACCTCTATTTGTTGTGACAAAGCCCATCTCCTTAGCATTTATAAGTATCCTAGCTTCTGCACCCATATAAATATTATGGAGCATCGTTAAAAATTGCTTGGGGAAATGAAAATGAGCTAAAATGGTGAATAATGCATCCCAGTTAACTAAATTAAAGGCCTTTTCAGTATTGATTAAAACTATTTTCGCTTTTAAATTGCCACAGGTGTTAGTAGTATTGCTATTACTTTGGGAAAGAGCCTGAGTTTAATAGGCTGATTGGCCGATATGAATTGGCATTAAAAAATGGCTTGTCTTTTAGTGCCGGCTGGTGACATTTCAAAGTGGTGGGGTGTAAAAGTTGGCGCTGAGTTTTACATAGCTAGTGAGAGAAGCGAGCAAGCCCAGCTGATATAAAGAGTGGTCGGGGTAGTTCTCCCCCTTAGAAAAGTTTGAAAAAACTTGTGAAAAAAGGTGCATTTTAAAACAAATTTGAATAAAGAATTTAGTGAGAAAGCATGAGGATATATGGAGCAATTGTGGATATGTAGTCTTGAAATAATTAAACACTATAAAAATGCCTCATCTCTTACTGCATTAAATATGTCCAGCACTTGCAATTGTCGGGTTACCCGTGGAAAATGTCATGGAAGGTATGGACGTGTGTACAAAATGCTTGGAAGTTACCATAGAAACATGATTTCACAGTTCTCACAAGAGGAAGCAACATTCAGTTTCAACAGCAAGTAACACTTAAAAGAGAAAAGGCAAGCTTGAGCGTAGCCAATGGAAAATTAGGAAATTCCATGAACAGCTTGAAGGGCAATAAATAAGGAACAGTGCAATACATTGCTTGTATAACTGAAAGTTTGCACACCCCTAATATCTCTGGATGGAGCAAATAAGTTAGTTTATAAGTAGCTGTCTGCAGACCTATTGTTAACAAGTCCTTGAAATGTACAGAGTTGGCTCGGGCTCTGCTCAGAAGAAAACTTTCCTCTCACCTCATACTGTTGATTTTTTGGTGTCATCATTCTGCCACCTTACTGAATGCTTGGCTTGCAATGCAAGAGGGACTATTTTACATCTCAGAGGAGAGTAATTCATCATGCTTTATCACATACCTGCATGGTAGAGGTGGGCGAGCCACTTAAAGCTCGAGCCAAATGCCAGGTACTGGCTCAGCTCGAGGTCCTCTTGAAACCGCGAGGACAAAACGAGACGAGCTTTCATGTGGCTTCTTCCTGTCATTCTTGCTCTACCGTCATCAACAATGTCAAAAACAAAGCATTAACAATTCAGGTAAAAAGGAGAGACAAATAGATACTCATTTAGTGGCTGATTTGTACAAAGCGAAACCAGAAAACCTGACTTCCCGTTTAACCAAACTGTGTGATCTTAGGCAAATATTTTGTTTCACCAATTCCCCTTTTTCTCCCTTACCTCTTAATGAACTATTCATTTGTTGGCTCGCCCACCTTTACTGAGTTGTATACAGAAAGTAGGCTTTTTGTTTTTTAAATGGTTTACTAAGGACTTGCCTGTGTTTTCCCTACCTGTCTTCCAGATTCTTCTTTACCCTCTGCGTCTTTCCTACAGACTTCATTTGTTTCTGTCCCATTGTTGTTTTGTGTTCATGCAAGTTTTGCTAGCTCCTGTAGGAGGCGATTGTCTAAACTGCTCGTGCCAGACATGAGAACTCACAATTGCCATGGGTGTACTTAATGAGTCACTAAACACACATTTGATAGTGTACACTTTGAATATTATTTTTATCTCCTTGTAATATTGGAGATATTTTTCACCGTAGGTGATAAGAGCACCTCTCTCTATTCCAGGTAGAGATAGGGCCTTACTGGACAACGAAAGTAAAAGTAAATAATGGCAGCTTTATCGCCCAGGACCAGCAGTATCATAACTCATTTCGTGAAATCGCTTAGTGGCCAGGAAGGTGAGAGATAGACAGTAAACATTGCAATGCATTCCTTAGTAAATCAGTCTCATCTTTAAGAAATGAAACCACAAAGCATCCGGACTAAAACCTTTAGAGTAGCGATTTAGTCAGGATGATCTTGGTTTGTCGTTCCTAATTATAAGGCAAGGTGCACCGGCAGAAACTGAGAGGCATATTTATGAGAGGCTTGCCTCACGTTCGCACCACGCAAAGAGGTACATGCATGACGCAAGCCTCAAGGTCAGATTTATGAAGCCACGCAAAGCCACATTGCATGGCTTTGAATGGATTCATAAGTCTGATGTAAGGTAACGCAGCGCAAATCACTGCTTCGCTTTACTCTGCACAAGGGAGACATTCCATGGGTGTTGCGTGGGTGTTCCCATGCAAATCCCATGGTTTTTTTACACATTCCCAGATTTACCAAACCTGGGATACAGTCCCTACTAGAACCTCTGTCCCAATTCACTGATTCTTTTCAGAGAGAGACTGTAATCCATCAGCCCTCGTATGTACGAGACCCCACTGATATTCTGAATACTTTGGAGGACATTGAGTATGATCCTGAGACCCAATTTTTTATGACGATTGATATTGAATCGTTATACACGAGCATTCCCCAAGACGCCATGCTAGTGGCAGCAGCGTGGGCATTTGGTGGCTGTTTATAGTTCTATGACACTCCACAATCTTTTGCTCTCAAGTGTATCGAACTTGCTCTGACCAGGAATTTCTTCTGCTAACGGGACCAGATGTTTTTACAGGTCTCCGGGACTTCAATGGGGGCAACTTTTGCTCCCAGTTTGGCATGCATTTATGTTGGACAATTTGAAGATAATTTCATTTACCACACCTCGAACTCTTTCATGCAGCATATTCATCTCTTGAAAAGATGCATAGATGATGTTCGATGTATCTGAACAGGGCCAGAGGCGACACTGAGTTCCTTCAGTGGAAAAATGTTTTTTTCTACATTTTACATGGACTATTAACAGACGTACAGCAATATACTTGGACCTGGACATCAGAACTAAGTATCAGAAATTACATTCTACAGTCCACCAAAAACCAACAGATAGAAATTCCCTCTTACACTATCGATCTTTTCATCCAAGGGCCTTACGGGATAATATCCCTGTTGACCAATTCTTTAGATACAGAAGGAATTGTACAGAGGTTGGATCATTTGTCAAACAATCATCTACATTGGTGGAGCATCTAACAGAAAGGGCATTCCCCCTGAAAGTAATCAACAGAGCACGAAAAAGAGCTATGAACACTCCCTGTGTATCCCTTCTTGAGATAACAACCAGAACGAATACTTCTTGTATTCCGGTCGTGTACACTTTTGACCCTTTGTCAACAAAGATCAGACAAATTATAGGAAAGAATTGGCATCTATTGGGCAGAACAGAATGCCACAGCCAAGATTTGCCTTTATAAGGGTCTGCAATTTGGGAGATTGCCCTGTCCACTACCACCTGAATGATCATCCTAAACACAGGACTAATGTACCCTCGGGTCACTTTCCATGTGGCGGATGCACAGTGTGCAGTCTAACGCAGACATCGTAGAGTGACACCCTTCTGATCATCGCACATGGTTCCAGAACAAATTCACCAATTGCAATGCAAACAATACAATACAACACGACTGGTGCAACATTTCAAGGAAGAGGGACACAGCTGTAGAGATTTCAGATGGACTGTACTAGAAAACGTGACTGGTGGGAGCAACAGTATTGAGGACGTGTTAATCAGAAAAGAGTCCTGTTGGATTTTTTCAGAAGTGACAGACCAAGGGGGCCTGAACGATTTGATCGAATGGTATAAAATAGGGACGTAAAAAAAAAACATGTGGCCTCTAATACACCCACTAATGCCTTAGACTGAGACATATGACCTTCTGAGGGGTAAAGAAAATGTTATCCCTGGGGTGGTTCCAATGAGCGGTATGTCTGCGTCGGAGTCCACATGAGTCAGAGCCCTGGTATATAAGGGTGTTCTGTGACTGAACCCCTACCTTCGGTTCCTATGCCCTAGAAGAGAAATTATAATCACACTTGCATATTTGTAACTGTCACTTTCAACATGCTTATTGCCCTCTGCAACGGGATGGGTATATCGAAAACATATGTCCTGCATTAGACTGTGTTGACCAGACACTTGATATGACAACATGACCGTTTTGTGTCTCCTGAAAATGGACTCCTCGTCTATCATTTTAAGATGACGCCCGTGGAACGAGGGAGTTTCCCCGGCATACGTTGCTTGTGAGTGAAGGCTCAGAGAGGAATGGCAAACAAATGTATATGTTTGCAATAGGACAATCTCCTTAACAGACTCAGTTTCCTCGAGGGGGCGTGGCCAACCGTTGAACATAGCGGTCGTGTGCTGAGAGAGCTCCGGAGCCCGAGCGCCAAAATCCTGTGAAATAACATCCTGATCGGCGAACTGACCCCCCGGCGGGTTATGGGCGCGGACGTCCCGCACACCTGAGACACTGGAGCGGTGAAATCTGGCTGGTCCTGCCTCCGCGAGGCAAAGAGCGACCGTGACTGAGGAGCCGGCTGCCGGAGCCCGGAGAGGGAAAATGGCGCCGCTCGCCGTGTGGTGAGGCCGGACCAAGTGCGCACAAACGTGAACGCTCGCCGAGGGAAGAGGCGCTGCCTGGGGGAGCGTCTGCGTTGGTGGCTGGCGCACAACGGCTTCCCGTGAGACCCGAGACGAAGAAGGGGAAAAAAAACACCGGTGCGGTGGTGAAGCGAGTATCGGTGGGCCGGGCGCCTGGGCACCGGAGGCTGTGAGTAAACGCACTGTGGAAGGCGTGCGCGCATTGGGCCAACATCAGCAGCGGGAGAACCGAGGTGCTGGCCGAGCAGCAACTCGAGGGCCGACACGTCCTACTCTCGCCCCCTCCCCTCCCCCCCTGCCTTTCATACAGAGGTTGCGGGAGACTGCGGCTGCGGCGGTGAATGCCTGGAGGTGGACGAATGCCGAGCGCTGCGTGACTGGCCCACAAAACTCGGAGAGCACACTGATGAGGACGCCCGAACCGCAGGTGGGGGATGCCTGAGTGAACTGGGAGGCAGGAGGCAGAGGGAGCTGCCCGGTCTGCCGGCTGACATTCTGTGCCTTGCTATGAGGGATAATACGCAACAAGTCCTGTGCGAATATTAAACCTGAGGCGACACTGGCGAAGGCATAGACGACACGAGGGAGCCCCCCTGCGCGCAGCTCTCCTGCGGAACGTGAACTACGGGTTAAAGCAGAATATCGAGAGCGACGCGGCATTCCGCGATCTCGGCCCAGTCCGAGAACTTTTGAGGGAGTCCCTACCTGCTAGGGGCGAGCGGGGCCACTGACGTTTTTGGGCGCGTGGGGGTGCTGCGCCCTGGGCCTGCAGAACAGCTCAGAACCACGTCTTGCATACACAGGTGGGTGCGCTGTGTCTGGAAGGTGGACCCACCTAGCCATTACCCCTCGAAGAGCGCCTGAATAGGGGCCAAAGTGTGGAGAGCCCTGATCGAGGAGGATGGGCCGACAGCGGGGCAAAACCCAGGAGGAGTGAACACCGGTCTCCCAGGGCAAAGATGAGGGCGACTCTTCGCAGGCGATGCAATCTCTCAACACTGTTCCCCCCACAGGCGAAGAGAGTGCACCGGACAAATTGGACTTAATACTGAGAGAGGTCTGGGAATCGCGCAGAGCCATGGAGCAGCAATTAGGTGCCCTCGCCACAAGTTTCAACTTACTGAAGGCGGACCACACAAAGCTGGCGGACACGGTGAAGGAGAACAGCACGACGTTACAGGACTTGGTACCGCAACATAAAGAGCAAGCTAACCAGCTACAGTCATTGCGGGGACAGGTTGCGGGACTGCTGGACCGAGTGGAAGATGCGGAAGGTCGGGCACGACGAAATAACATCCGCGTCATGGGACTGCCGGAACGGAGTGAGGGAAATGAGGCCACGACGTACATGGAACACTGGTTTCACACCCATGTGGCGCCAGAGGGCCTCTCCGACTACTTCTGCGTAGAGAGGGCGCATCGAATTCCCACCGCGAGGCCGAGGGTGGGGGCGCCGCCACAGCCCCTGATCGTGAAAATCCTGAACTACAGAGATCATGACATGTTGCTACAAAAGGCACGTGAAAAAACACGGATACAATTTGAAAACTGCCAGATCTCTCTGTATCCGGATTATACACTACTGGTACAGCGCAGACGCTCTTCTTTTCAAGAGGTGAAAAAGAAACTACATGCCAGGAACCTTAAGTATGCGTTGCTCTACACAGCACGTCTGAAGATCATCCAAGAACAGAAAACCTACTTTTTCGAAAGTCCGGAAGACGTAGAGGAGTGGATAGACGTCATGGGGCCAACGCAGAACCCGAGACACTCACCCTCCGCTACGATGGGGCCCGGGCCATCGGGGCGCAGCTGCTTGGGGCAGGTGCCCACCCTCAATACTACCCCACCCTTCCTAGGGCCTATGCAACAGCAAGTACAGTCCGGCAAAGCGGCGGCCCTGTCGGCCGCCCACACCTTCAGGGACAATTCCTCCCGCAGGATGTCGGATTCGTCGGACCACAGCACAGTTCGCTCTGAGTAGGATAGTAGCCTGCAACTCTTCCCTGTAGTCACGCCGCGAACTGCGGATGAAATACTGGAGTAGCGGCCCTCCTGGATTGCCCGTGGTGGCGGGACTGGCCAAAATACAAGATGTAACGCCGTGGGGGTGTCCCCCCTAACAATTGCATATCCTTTAATGACTGTTTTCTAAATAATTGATAATGTGATATGTACTGATCTCTCATTGTTATGCTTGGGCTCTGGAATGGACCAAATTAGAAGTTTTCAGCAAGACGGTGGTGGCTACTAACCCCCAGTTTGCGACTGCCACAGTTTTTTATCATGTTTTATTGCACTGTCTTTTTGGTTTGGTCTTGCCGGGTTTTGTTTATAGGCATCACCTGATAGTTAGTGTAGGTTGGGGGTTATATAGTTCTAGCACGCTGACATCACTACACCTCACTCAGTTGCAGGCTCTCAGACATTATAGGCGATACACGTGAGTGGATGGCTCAGCAAGCGGTGGATAAATACAAATTTGTCACTTGGAACGTTAGAGGGCTGGGCTCTGTTCATAAACGTCACAGGGTACATGCCCTATTGTTACGCCGGGGGGGTGCAAGTGGCTTTCCTCCAGGAATCACACTTGATGGAGGCAGAGGCAACGAAAATGAGGAAAAAGTGGAGAAGGCAGGTCATCACTACGAATTATTCAGCCTTTGCCCGTGGGGTGACGGTATGGATAAGGGGGGGAGTACCGTTCGTGCTACTGGATAAAAGGGTAGATACACAGGGCAGATATATATTTCTTCGCGGCACCCTGGATGGACAGCTGGTGGTCCTAGGGAGCATTTATGCCCCAAATCACGACCAACACAAGTACTTTCAGAACCTGAATGCTATCTTGACGGGGTGGGAGGCACACCCATGGCTAATAGGGGACGACTGCAACGCGGTCATGGATGTAATCTTGGATCGCTCGCACCCACCCCTGAGGGACACAGTGCCCTGCAAACAGTCGGAAGCACTCTGTGATTGGGTACGGGGTTGGGCCCTGTGTGATGTGTGGCGCTTTAAGCACCCACTCCATAAGGAATATTCCTTTTTCTCCCCAGTACACCAGTTACATACTATAATAGACAGGATAATGTGCTCCATCGCAGTAGTAGATCAAGTATTAGATGCTACGCACCTAGCAAAGACCTTCTCCGACCATAATCCCCTGGAGGTAACCATTAGCTGGGGTAGAGTGCCTTCGCCGATCCCTACATGGCGCCTGTGGCCTCAAACATTGGAGGACCCGGTCTTCCGCACCATGCTAGCTACAACACTCCAAAATTACTTCACAGAAAACCATAACACGGCATCCACAGCGCTGGTAGAATGGGACGCGGCTAAGGCGGTTATCCGGGGGGGGGCAGCAATCAGCGCTACAGTGGGGGCCAGACAAGAGACACATTGCAAACTACAGGTCACAGAGGCTACCATGGCGCGACTGGAGCAGGATGCAGTGCACGACCCAGCACAACAGGCACAGTTGCAAGAATTGCGTATTCAGCACGCAGAGTTACTGGAAACCTTGAGGTTAATCGACTGTAGGTCTTATACACAACTACATCACTCAGACAAATCAGGTACCCTGCTAGCGAAGCTGATTAGAAATGATCCCCCTATCACTGCCTTCAACTGCATTAACCTACCAGGGGGAGGGACCTTGACTACACAATATGACATTAGTGAGGCCTTTAGCACATATTATGAGGAGTTATATAGTGCACCCCCCGTTTAGAGGAGTCCAGTATTGAGGACTTTTTCGAGGACCTGCCATACCCACAACCCCCGACAGGCATGACAAAGGACCTGGAGGGCCCTATTACCAGGGCGGAGATCAAGGTGGCCATGGCCGGGCTCTCCCGTAATAAGACACCGGGCCCGGATGGGTTGCCGATAGAATTCTTTGAGGCGTACTCTGAGACACTGTTACTGCGCCTGGAGGAACTATATGGGACAGCTTGAACTAGGCTACCTACCACGTACTACTGCTCAAGCATTGGTGGTGTCCCTGCCTAAGCCAGGCAGGGATCCGACTGATATGGCAGGTTATCGCCCCCTGTCGCTCCTCTGCATTGAATATAAGATCTTAAGTAAGGTGTTGCCGAACAGAATTCAACCCCACCTTACCAAGCTGATCCACAGCGATCAGTGCGGGTTTGTCCCTTGAATTTACGCAGGCTACATCAGATAATGTCCGCTGATCTGACACAATTTCCAAGTGCTAGCTGTGTGTCCTTGGACATGCGGCAGGCATTCGATACACTGTCCTGGGATTATATGTTCAGTGCAATCGCACGATTCAGCATACCCCCAGCGTATATACAGTGGGTCAAATTGTTGTACGCGGCGCCCACAGCGAGAGTTCGCACAGGGAAATTGAGCTCAAAAGAGTATGGGATTCATAGAGGCACGCGACAAGGTTGTCCTCTGTCGCCGATCCTGTTTGTATTGGCACTGGAACCATTGATGCTCCGGGTGCGGCGAGATGCGATGTGCTATGGTATCCCTATTGCTACGTCGGTGCATTTGGTGTCGGCGTATGCAGATGACCTGATCCTATATCTCGTGGATGTGATGAAGGGTCAGGGTCCGTTACCCCGCCTCTTCGCGGAGTTTGAGAACGTGTCGGGCCTCTAGATTAATTTTACTAAATCCAATGCCTTCTTTTTCCAAGATTGGGGTCACTTGGATCACATTGGTTTTGGGGAGCTCCGGATCCCGGTGGCCGCACATACTTTTAAATATTAAGGGATCGATGTTTACCGCTCACACACGGATATGATAGAGGGAAACCTAGGTAAGGCGATTCATGGCATACGCTCGCAGGTGGCTTTCTGGACCACGCTCCCTTTATCAGCCATCGGACGTGTGGCCTTATCAAAGATGGTGGTACTCCCCCATCTTTTGTACTACTTTACGAACCTGCCGTTGCCTCTTCCTGCATCCATTTTCACTACACCAGACACTATCCTCATAGAGTTGATATGGGGTAAGGGTCGACGCCGGATAAGCCTGAAAAAGCTCCAACTTAGCACAAGAGAGGGCGGATTGGGGGCTCCTGACTTTAGGGCCTATTATTATGCATGTCAACTACAATGGCTGTCATATTGGACGGCAGGCCGTAATCTACAAGAACTGGATTACAGTGTCAGACACGTGGAACGAGGGATACTCCATACGTTAATGCTACCACACAGCAGGCCACCCCCGGGGACACCACACCTCTTACGGACAGCACTCCAGTGCTGGGGTAGAGCACTGCGATACACGTCCGAGGGGTGCAATTACGCGGACAATATACCTCTGGTAGGAATACCATTGGCCTCTGGCAGACTGACGAAACGGGCACTGCGGTGCTGGACTGATGTAGGAGTGGAGACAGTTGGGATGCTCTTCAGTGATGGGGCGCTCTTGGATCACAACACCTTTACGCATGTAACTGGTGCACCTGACACATTGTATGTGACACATGCTGCCTTAATGCACTATATTAAAAAACATTGGGCCCCACAGGGGGAGGAACCACAATCCAATGCGCTTATAAAAGCAATATACTACATGGGCTGTGGAAGTCACTTAATGAAATGGCTTTACCTTAGTATTCGCACGCACACCCGGGTCCAGCTAGACTCCACAAGAGCTCAATGGGGAACAGAAATGGGGCGGGAGTTAACGGATAAAGAGTGGGGCAGTGCACTGGAATACCCACGGAAAATACCACGTAATGCAAAATTTAGGTTTATTCAGTGTATGGTAGTCCACAGGGCTTACTTGACCCCACGTAGGCTGCACCGCATGTACCCGGACACGACACATCAATGTCCCAGATGCCACCTACCTGAGGCTGACCTCCTACATATGGTATGGTCCTGCACAGGGCTTGCAAAGTATTGGGGGGGGGGTCAAACACAGGATAGAGACAGCTATACACTTGCCTATGGGGGACACCGCACTGGAGTGCATACTGGGAGTCCGAAAGCGGCCGAAAGCGCACAAGATACAATTACGCTTTTTAGATTTGGCGCTCATAGTCGCAAAAAGATCAATCACAATGCGTTGGAAATCACCCAGAGCCCCTACCATAATGATGTGGCATACGGAGCTGCTTAGATGGGCCGGAGCAGAAAGCGCGGCGCTGCGACGGGAAGAGGCCCGGGGTCTTCGGAAAAACCCAATCTCACTGAAATGGGATGCTATGCTTGAGGCATGTAAAGCTAGCAGCACGGACGGAGCATCCACGGTCCCAAATACCCAAAATAACACCTGAGCAGACATGATAAGCCATGGAACAACACATGGAGAGTATAGATGGAATAAGGCGAGCACCAAAGAACCATGGAGGAATAGCGCTGTAGGAAGAGGTTGATAGAACCTACGTCTTAGATAGCCAGAACTAGTTACGGGGGGAGGGTGGGCGTTCGGCGGGAGGGGGGTGAAGTTCAGAGGGTTTAGACAGCACAAGTAGCACACCTGGAACCGTGTGGTACTATGGAAGGATTGTCTAGCCATACATTTGTTAAGGACATAGGTATTCAGTTGAAATATACTAATATACTGTTACAGATGTATATGTGACGGGACTTGTAGGTCCTTGACTGTTGAAAATGTGCGGATTTTACGTTTGAAATATAAATTGAAACCAGGACTGTAAGTACAGCAACTAAAACCCAATAAAGTTTGTTATAAAAAAAAAAAACAGACTCAGTTTCCTCTTTAAGGGCTTTATAGTATAAGTGAGCGATGTACTAGTTTGTGTCGACCGTACATGTGACCTGACAATGTGTCCTTTGACATTTGTCTCCTGCGGCACAACTCTAAGTTGGTGCCTGTGGAACCAGGATGTTTCCCGGTTTCCCGATTTGCCGGCATGACCCATTTCCCGTGTGGACACGGTCGAACTTAATTAGCCGAGCACATCACTTTGGGAAAGAGTTTGAACGAAGACTCAGACGCTGAGCCTGGCGGTGAGTGATGCTTCAAATATGAATGTTGCGAGTGCATAGTGGAATAGGCTGATGAGAACAGCATGGCTGATCAAAGATCGCGATAATGAATAATGAGCCTCCCTGTGCTGCATGACCGTGATCTGGAGTCTCACAAGTAGCGGGGTGGCGGCCTCATTACACTCTATTATTCGAGCACTTTTTTAGAGTCACTTACAAAAACATGAGGTCCGCATTTCGGATCTATTTAGTGACGGATTGCGGGGAATAATGTGTATGACGCATGGGTTGATAATGTGTGTATATCCATTTTCAGGCAAGCGGGATAATTTCGTCTTCCTGACTTTACATGTGGTGTGCTGGTAGGAGTCCACCTGGCAACCATCTGGTAAATACATCATATAACAGATACTATGGCAGGCTACCTATACGGGCCTTTAGAACAGCACAGAGAATGGATATGTCCTATGTATTTTCTATGTCACTTGTTGTCTTCTTTTATCTCTTTTTAAACCTACAGGTCCGGCGCATTCCAAAGGTGTAATTGGGTCCCCATGCCCTGATGAAATTGCCACAAAATAAAATGGCAATGAAACATGTCGGCCGTTCAGGTTAAAATGGTCTAAACATGATACTGTTTTTTAAAATGAGTGCGGGCACAACAAATTAAAGATATATGTTTTGTGTTTTCCCGTAACTCAGTTTTAACCCACGGAGTGCCAGAGAAGGCCTCCTTCTTTATCGGGGATCTATAGGGAATGTACTATTTTGACACAGCTTTCTTCTCACGTATATTTTGGGAGTTGGTTTTCATTTCCGTTTGGGAAAGTGACAATGATGAAACAGTGAGCAAATTGGTGAGTACCTGCCAACTGCTCCCAGTTTGTTGCTTACGTGAGGCACATCCTAAACACATCACAATTTTTTGTCTGAACACTTGTCAGCACCACTTTGGGAGGTCAGACCTATTTTAACTTTTTCAAAAGATACACATGGGGGGGTCTATGAATAGACATCAAACCCTGTCCCACTGAAAGAAAAAACGTAGGTCATTCCAAAATATTTTGATATTCAGGTGTAATGTGCAACAAGGGCTTTGTTTGTTGATGAAACCTGCGAATGCGCTAAAAAGATACGCCTCCCCAGGTGAGGCATAACGAGGAAAAATATCCATATTTCTCCTAGTTTTTTCCTCTTTCTATGTGTGCTGCATTCTGCATTCACCCTGCAGGGCCCTGAATGTCTTCATAAATCTTGAGTAAAGCAATGCAGCGCAAATCACAGTGTTGCCTTTCTCTGCGCCAGGGAGGCATTCCATGGGCATTGTGTGGGTGTTCCCAAGCAACTCCCATGGTTTTTGATGCATTCCCAGATTTACCAGAACTAGTAGACCTGGGAATGATCCAAAAAGATACGCCACCCCAGGCGAGGCGTAACGAGGAGAAATATCTTTATTTCTCTTTGTTACTTCCACTTTCTATGTGTCCTGATTTCTACAGCACACATAGAAAGAGGAGTTTGCCTCTCAGGATTGTCTTTGTGCAGGAAGGTGTCCCTTGTTGCACAAAAAGAATCCTGTCTGCAACGCAGGCACCTGGTGCAAGGGTGCATGAATTGGCGCTAGGCAGACAAAACTGTGCCAGCGCAGAGACAAGGACAGGAATGTGCTGTATTCTTTTAAATTTGGCGCATTCTTGTCCTTTCCCTGTAAAGCAGCATAGTGCAGCAAGGTGACTTGCTGTGCTGTGTTGTGTTACTTTGCCATAAATATGGCCCTTTATTTTAATAAAAACGTTGGGTTTGAACTCCACACATAACTGTGTCTGTTAGAGTGTTAACAAAACATAAAGCCGACCTGCTCAGAGTCCAGACAGGCTGGCTTTTGTTTATTTATTTATTTTGTTTTATATGTAATTTTCTTTACTGCTTTCTTGATTCTGTCATGACCCCCAGGGCTGGTGCCTTGTTAACGTGTACCTGCAGCTGCCGATGTCCCAAAATAAAAAAAGGCGTAACTTTTTAAAAGGTGGGCCTCTGCTATGCTCCGTGAAGCAGGGTCATAGTTAGGATTTTTCAATTTATGATCCAATTTCAGCTTTTTCATGTCTTCTTTGTCCGGGTCACTGACACAGCACAGGCAGACTGGTTCAAACTGTAAATGTTTCCATCTAATATTCAGTGATAGTGACGTGTGTTTTCAACTGTAACATAGCAGCAGCTCACTAATATTATTGCAAACAATCCATGGGCCCAATTCACAGAACTAACTTAAGACAAAATCCTAAGCTTACTACCATTTTGGTATTCACAGAAGGCACTTACTCATTTTGGTATTCACAGAAGGCACTTACTTACTCATTTTGAGTAACTTACTCAAAATGAGTAAGTTACTCATTTTGGTATTCACAGAAGGCACTTACTCATCAATGAGTAAGTGCCTTCTGTGAATACCAAAATGAGTAAGTTACTCAAAATGAGTAAGTTACTCAAAATGAGTAAGTAAGTGCCTTCTGTGAATACCAAAATGAGTAAGTGCCTTCTGTGAATTCCAAAATGGTAGTAAGTTTAGGATTTTGTCTTAAGTTAGTTCTGTGAATCGGGTCCCATGTCACCCGCTACCATTTCTCATATGTGAGGTACTGTTTTCATCAAAAGAAACTTTTTTTATGGATGTTGCATGGTGTTGAAAAACAAACAGAACATTTCTCTGCAAAATGTCTTAATGGACTCCCACACATAACCTGTATTAAAAATAAATTAAAGGAAATGTTATTGAAAACATTCTAAGTTTAAAAACCATTCAAGGTTATCAGGGCAGGAATTTGTGGATCTAACCAGGCCCCTTAAAGGCCAGAGCCCACTTTGCCCATGCCTTAAAATGTCTCAGCCGAGAAGCCCGCAAGGATGTGTTCACTCAGATGCGGATGGCTGCAAGAGGAGGACATGCGCACCACTCTCTTATCTCACCCACTGCCTCATGCACAGTGCCACTACTGGCTCTAGGCAGAAGGAAAGAGAGCAAGGGACAGATAGGAAATGGACAATAACTGCATGCCCACCAAAGAAGTCATGCAGTGGTTAGCCATGTTCTCAACCTTCCACCCCCGTGCTCTTCCAAGTGTTCAGGGGACCAGAGGAGGCATACCCACATCTCCTCCTCCTGCTCCTGAGCCAATACAGATGCTGCTCCCTTGCTGGGTATGTTGGCAAACAGATTGAGAGCAGCACCAGGATTGGCTTGGTCAGGCAAACCTAGTGCTCCTTAGGAGAACTGGGGGGTTTTGCTGTGACCCCCTTGCTCACTAGCGTTGAGCAGTTACAGGGAAAGCCCAAGTGTGCATGTCAGGCTGGATACAGAAAAGCACCCATCCAACCCAACATGCGCACTTCTATTTAAGACTGCTTCCCTGTTCAACCTGCAGACTGCAGTCCATAAAGCTCTGCCCCCGCCCTCACTGAAGGGCTCTCAGCAAGGCCTAAAAGAGGCGGCAGTCTCCTCCGTTTGTGTCTGTTTGAAATCCCTAATTTCAGTGAGAATGGTCTCTAAAAGGTGCATCAGAGACTTAACTTGTTCCTGTGGCTGTGCCTGTACCTGATTTGCACTCTGCTCAGCCCCCACTGGCTCAGTGGGAACTCCAAGCTCAATTGGTCCACCAGGCCTGGAATGTCCCTCAAAAGCAGGATCTGAAACAATCCTAGACAAGCTCCTCATCAGACTACACTCTGATCATGGGGCAGAAGCCTCTTGTCTGATGTGGAAATTCAAATCAAGGATTTAGGTGTGCCAGCTTCTGTCTGCTTGAGTACTTGATTAACCTCCTGGCTGCCATTGATACCCACTTTATCAGATCCAGGTTTTAAAGGCTTAGCGAAAAGGGGATAATCTTTCAGTCTTGCCTCATAGCTCACATCCCCTAGAGATGGATTGGCTGGGTTGGCCGATCCGCTGATGGTCTCACCATCTGGTCAATTGGTGTTTCCTGGGCTATATTTACTCTGGCAAAGCCGGCTCCGTCATTTGGTTCATTGCTTTTTTCCAGGGCTGTATTTTCGCTAGCTAGTAGACTCTGAACGCCTAGTGTAGGGAACTGGATCTTTCGATAGCGAACCGCTTTTTCCCTTTCTGAGAAAAAGTGGCCATACTGTTATTCTGCAGGGAGTCTCTTAAATATTGTGGTCTCACCATCAGATTATGGCTTCCCAGCGGTGTCTATGATGACTATAGACCTTTCATCAGCAAACACTTGAGCAGCACCTGTAACCAGCACATGCCAGCACGCAAGCTTCAAACAAGGCATCTAGCTGCCCCAGCTCCTCATGCCGGAGGCCGCTCACCTCTGTGCCCAAGAGTTGCAATCTGGCCTCCTTTTCAAACAGGCTCCTATTACAGAGATGACATAGGCTGAAATTTTGTCCAGTCTCCTCTGCTGAAACAGAACCACCTAAATATGGACTGAGCATTGCTCGATCGCTAAGAGGGTCAAGGCAGCAGTCATAAACCAGGATGACAACAAAGTATTGAAGAAGAAAAAATATACAGGCAGGCACCTCCTTACAATTGATGGCAGGCTTAACAACAAAGGGACCGTTACAAGGCTTACCAGTAGCGATGCTTCCTTGTAAATAGTGTACTGCTCAAGGATGTTTAGTGACAGCATTCTCCACAATGCCTCAATGGATGTCAACACCACACCACATTTCCCTGGCAGTGTACCCTCGGAGATTGCCAGGCAATAGATAGACGGGAGTAAAAAGACATGCACAGGGCAGTCTGCCATGTAGTGGGGGTCACATCGATGCCTGCCCGTGGCCTGGTAGCATCTCACTGTGGCTCAGCTCATCAGGATGTCACGGTGCCCACCTATGGTGTACCACTGTGTCTGAGACGGGAGTAACTCCCTGGAAAATTTTCCATTTGAAAGCAAGCGGACACGAGCGAAGAGATTTGCTTTGGAACCTGCCACTGGCACTGTCACACCGCAGCTGAGCTTCACCGCTCAACACTTGTGAGTGTGTCCAGAAACAAAGTGCAGGGTGGGGAGGTGGGAGGAGCAACCTAGGGGCTAAGCATATGGGATCCACTTGCTAATCTTACGGTTCCATTTTCCTAAGACCTGATGTTTCTGTCCTTCTGCCAGTATCCCAATGACTTTTTCCACATCTCAGCAACTACAGATCAGTACCTCAATATTGTGTCTCGCCAATCAGTGCCCTTGTGTTAGAGTCTGTGAGCCATGTCATTGCCCTGGTGTTGTGTCCAAGCATTAGCATCATAGAGTCAGACTGGCCCCATACCTTCTACCAGCGTCAGTCTTTGTGCTCTCTGTCATCGTTCCACTGTCACTGCCCCCAAATCAATATCCTCATGTCAGTGTTGATGCTCCTGTACCAGTGTCCCAGTATCTGTCTCCTAGTAGCAATGCCCCAGTGCAGTTCCCTTCTGTCAGTGTTACAGAGTAATTGCTGGTGGTGTTTGGATAGAGCCCTAGTATCAGTGTTGGTACTCCAGTGTAAGGTTCTTAGAGTAAATATTTGTGACTCATGTCAAAGTTCCAGTGTTACAATCTTCACGTCAGCATACCAGTGTCACTCAGTGCTAAATTTGTAAAATAATAAGGGACGGGCCCACTTTTCTTCTCAGAAGCTGCCACTGTAGAAGGTCATGGTGCCATTACCAAGGCTGTGTAGTCTTAATTACCCCTCATGCATCTTGTATCCATCACCAAACACTCCTTGCCCACAAACTCACTTCTACACATTGTTTTTCGTTCCTGCTTTCTCTTTTTTTAATATTTTTCTCTACCTCCATCTTTTCCCTTTTAATGTTTTTCTCTCTCTTGTTCTGGATCAAAATCAGCGCAGGTAAAAGTGACGGTCCCCTAAAATGAGTGTCGGTGGGTCCCACCTGCAACCACTGGCTCAAATTATGCACTGGTGTCACTGTTGGTGCCCCTGTGTCTGTGTTCTCGTACCTGCGTCCAAGTGGCAGTATCCAAACTGGGATTAGTGCACCAAGCCTGGAGGAGAGATAGGTGGCACCAATGAGGAGAACATGTTGCTGTAGCTATGTGTAGACTCAGAGAGAAGCTGTAAGGACTTCTCATCAATCTTGTGGTATGGCCAGGGTCACAGCCCGATATTGTATTGTAATTGTAATTGCATTTACATAGCGCTTACTACCCCTGATGAGGCGTCAAAACGCTTTTTCGGCGAGTAGCACGCTACTCCGGAACCCATAAAGGATTAGTGGTGAATTAGTATAGTGAAATATGAAAGTAATTTGAGTGGTGGATATGTAAGTCAGTTATTTGGATTGAGAAGGATAGTGGAGGGATAGAAGAGGGAAAAAGGTTTGAATTTATATAGCGCTTCTTACCCCTGATAAGGTGTTGAAGAGCTTGTTTGGCGAGTAGCATGCTACTTCGGAACCTATAAAGGATTAGTGGTGAATTAGTATAGTGAAATATGAAAGTAATTTGAGTGGTGGATATGTTAGTCAGTTATTTGGATTGAGAAGGATAGTGGAGGGATATTGAATCATATGAACAGGGCATGAGCAGGGGGTAAGCAGGCATGAAGGACTGAAGAAGGGAAGGGTGGAAGGTGAAGCAGCCAGGTGACAGTTCAACCTCTGACCTCCACTTACAGTCTCTGTTATAAAAGATTCAAGTTCTAACACTACTTTGATGACAGCCTCCGGAGGGACATTATCAGACAGTGCTACCAACATAATAACAGTGTTATATGGGGTTATGTGGCCCTTAGATACATTGTCGACATTGCTAAGTTAGCATGAGTTTTGCTTGCCCTATGCTGCTGCCTTTGCGTACGCCTCTGCTAAGAGTTTGTTTTCGCGACACTTTGCCTCTGCCCTGTACATGATAACAGATTGTTTTTCACGTTCTCAGCTTTCCCTTCAATTCTGTCTGAACATAATGTGCAAGGTCGATTAACAATGTCTCTTGTTATTCTGTTCTGGTCAGTCCCTATTACCTAGACAAAACATGTTACCAACAGCTGCAATATGGAAGAATTGAGCTTTGATATAGCGTGGTTGCATGTTTTTGAAACACTCTCGAAGAAAGCCGATCCATGGAGCTGAGCTCTGCTGTTCCTATGATGTAAACCTTTGCGTTTAGGCTTTCAGGCAGGGGGTCTGCTAATAACGCCTAGAGATCTTCTGTTATATAACATAACTTCTTACTACCAAGGGGAGGGTGATTAGGCCCAGTTATTTTGCCTTTTTCACAGTCTTTATAAAATGACGACTCCTTTTGTATTCTATGGTATTGTAACAATGCTAATGATGCTAGCTTTATGCATTTTGCTGCTGGTCGTGGTTCGCATACTGTTTTATGAATCACTATAGTCAAAATAAACATTTTGAACTTATTTAGTGACTCTGATTATTCTTATTGTGGACAAGTACGTGAGAGCGAAAGATTGTCTTGTTCCCGCGACTCTGAGGTGAGTCGGGAGTGCTCGTGTTCTGGGTTGTCTAAACATTCGTAGCTTCTTGATATTTGTAGGAGACCGAATGAGACACTATTGCTAGTCGGTTGGGATTTTGGGTACTAAGGTGATAGGAGGTACACCCCTATTTACTGAGGTCCTGTTTTCTTGTGCATAGTTCTGTGTATGAGCAGAATCCCCGCAACATGGTGCCGCCAACGTTTGGTCTGGTTCTTATCTGCGAGACGCTTGAGTAGTGCTCGTGCTGGTCCACAATACCCTCACTTCTGTTTCCGGAGACAGCTGTGATGGAGTAACCTCCTATATTGACATTTTTATAGGTTTATTCAAGCTTGAAGTTTTAAAAGGTATTTATTTTCTTCTAACCCGAGTTGGCGCTGCCACTCTTTAAGTTGTTCTACTGTCTTCTCTATAATGGCTGTAGTTGATATTCCGGCTCATAGCAGAGCCGCGCTGAGGGCGCACTTGACTCGTTATGCAGTCCCTGATGCTGGGGCCGCGCTTATTTTTGTGGTGGAAGCCGATCCGGCTCATCAGTTTGAAGTTTTTTACTCTTGGGTCACCTTACCGGCGGTGGATGGGACTGATGATATGTTCCACACATATACTCCCACTGCCGTTCCTCAGCCGTATCAGCCTTATAGAGCTCTTGAGATTCCGCTTACAGCTTGGCAACAGCGTATTTGGTTTAATGGCGACCTTCCTCACCCATTAACGGCAGTCTGTTTAGGCCCTTAATCTATAGATGGGGCCACATGGCCCTTTTTGGCTGGATTTACCCCACACTCACGTGCTTTTACAACTGCAACTCTGGCAGAGCTCCGCTTCTTAAATACATCGTTAATACGCATATATAGAGCGGTAATACAGTACGTAACCCACACCGTCCAGGTGGGACCACCTGGCGCTGCTGTACAACCTGCGGGTCCTGGTGGCGTGACCATCAGTCCCCTTATGGTTAATGCTGTCATGGGCAAGCGCCCACAAAATAAGGATAAATTTCCTTATTGGCTTGCCGAGAAATTTGGACAGATAGAAGCTGTCTTTCCTAATACCACTCCTGTAGAGAAACACAGGATCTTAACTATTAGTTTACCCAAAGACTTAATTCCCGAGTTGGCTGATTGTAACACCTGGGACAGGATGTTTGCAGCAGTATATTCTATGTGTTTCGGTACTCCCTCCATGACCGTACTCCCCTCTGTGATTAAACGCGTTCAAGATGAACACGGAGCCGAAGCGGCTGTCGAGCTGGGGATTAGACTGGTGGGAGTGTTCGACGTGGTTGCTGTTATGATCCTTGCAAATGTCAAGGGCGATGCCGTTAGCTTTCAAGTAGCAAACCACTTAGAAGCGGTCGCGGAGGCTGACAGACCACGAGAATTACCTAAGATTATTGCGAAGGCTTATAAAACCATAGGCCGCAATAGTCTGGGAAATAAGCCTACGACTCAAACACAAACGCAGTCTCTAAATCAACAGAAAGCCCAGCCTGATAAGGATGGGCGCCCTTTCTTTCCTAAAAAGAATTGGCAAAGAAATAAGAAACAGGGTTCCCAACAGCAGAAGCAGGGTTCGCGTGCAAGTTCACCGACCCCTGATGCTTCTGAACGTACTTATGACTTGCGCGACCGCGCTAAAATTAAGTCTCCTGATAGATTTCAGGTTCCTGATCAGCGTTCTCCTCGTTCTTTACAGGAAACATCAGGCTCACAAGCCGGTGGAGGTGATCGCCAGGATCGGGGTAGAAGTCAACCTGCGTCACAACCTCGTGAACAGCCTCGACAGTTTGAAGTCAAGGACAAGCAGAGTGATTTCCCTCGTACCCGACCTCCTTTTCAAAAGAAAAAGGTTGCTGCATTAACAGCGAGATATGCCACAGACGGTGAGAACGCGACTCCTGGATTGGACATGGGCAGTGACTCTGCTCGACAGCGCAGCAGAAGTTACCATAGTCAGGGAGGCTCTGCGTCCCCGTCTGGATGTGACAGCAACTGACACATTTGTTACTATTGAGACTGCAGATACCCGGGTTGCCCCCCCAGATAGACTCTACGAAGTCATTTTCCAAATTGAAGGTGATATACTGTGTCCCATTAAGGTGGTTTTCTGGGAGAATTTAACCGCTACATATGACATTTTATTGGCGGAGAGGGATTGGCCTCCACCCTTTGTGTTAGCCTCTTCTAGAGGGGAAGATGTGATACTTCCGAGTTTTTCACGTTGTGTCCCTGAGGACCACGCGCAGGCTTACGCAGAGGAATGGGCTTTGGCCTTAGCGCCAGTGGTGTATCGCAATCAGGTGGGTTGGGACGTTGATTCACCGGCTCATGAAATACCGTTGCGCTCTATGCCACAACCTCAACCTCAATATCCCATCAAACGTGAAGCAAAAGCTTCGGGTTGTGACATTCTAAGACAATTGGAGTATCAGGGGGTAATTGAATCATGTACATCACCTATGAATAATCCTCTTTTTACTGTCCCTAAACCTGATGGTTAATTTCGGATTGTATTGGATTATAGAAATTTGAACAGCCATTGCTGCACCTTTGCGGTGCAAAACACACATAGCTCGGCGCTAGTGAATAATATTGTTCGTAAAAAATACAAGACGACACTTGACATTTCCAATGGTTTCTACAGTCACAATCTCGACCGTGTGAGTAGTGACCTGACAGCATTCAGTGCCGTCGGAATTCATAAAAAATTTACACGATTGCCTATGGGGTATAAGAATAGCCCCGGGGCATTTGCGGCGCGCATTGTGTCTTTGTTGCATGACATTGACCCTGAGGCCTTGTCGTACGTTGATGACATCTATTTGACTGACGACGACCTCGCCCCGCATCTTGACCGAGTCGACCACATAATATTGTCTTTTGCCAACTACGGTTATAAATTCAATTTTGCAAAGTCACACATTGCCCTTCTGGCAGTGCTCTTTTTGGGCTATGAGCTCAATAACGAGGGAAAGGGTTTAGCACCTCACTTCCTAGAGAAATGTGCACATTTGCAACCGCCTTCTTCTTTGAAAAAGTTACAATCCCTGCTGGGTTTTTTGAATTTTGGGAGGACTTACATTCCCGATAATGCCCAGCGTATCAAACCGCTTTATGCGTTGATACAACCTAAGTTTTCATCTGCCAGCTGGCTTCCGGAACATACTTCCGTTCTGCAGTCTTTGCAGGCGGATTTGCTTGCGACTAACTTCTTAATGACTCGTGATAACACCACCAACCTGGTAAAACGTATCGTTTCAGGGGCAGTAGGTTTCACGTACTTAACATTCAATGAAGGAGACACAATACCTATTGTATACAAATCACACCTGTACACTGCGGCTGAAATGCGTTTTTCCTCTGTTGAAAAAATCTTGACGGCAGTGCAGATGGCGATTCTAAAGGAACGCTCACTGGCGCAGGGCAAACGCATTCTTATGGTCACTCCCTTCCCTGCTTTGGAAGCGGTGACCAAAGCAAGTGTACCTAACTCTAAGGCATTACACCCACGTTGTATTCAGTGGGCTACTTCTTTGACGTCTTCGGATGTCCCATTTGTCTTTGATCCATCACTTCAGACTCAGGAATTTTTACAGTATGAATTTGTTCATCCGCCTCCTTTGTCGCTTCTTCCTCTGAGTGAATACAAATGCACCATTTATACCAATGGCTCGGCGCAACCGGCCACGGGTTCCAAACATGCTTATTCAGCAGCTTGCGCTATTGTGGCTGGTTCAATTGAAGATGGAGAGTTTAAGTCTTCCATTGTGCACACACAGGCACTTGGGGACTGTACGGCGCAATTGGCAGAGCTGCGTGCTCTTGTTCTAGCTTTAGAGTTTGCTGATCCTCTTGTGAATACCCTTATTGTGTGCGATTCATACTATTGTGTCCAGTCGTTCAATGACAACTTATTCTTTTGGTCTCAAAATGACTACCGCGATTCTAAAGGCAGTGCAATTAAGCATAAAATGCTTTGGGTTCGAGTGGCAGATCTTAAACAATGTCTGCCTCTCACACATGTTATTCACACTCTTGGCCACCAGCGTGTCGGAACGCACGCTCTTGGTAATTCTTTGGCTGATGAAGCAGCCAAGTCTGCAGTAGCCACGTGTTCCGTAGCAGCAGTTACAAGATCTATGACTAAGATAGATAATGAGATTCTGGCAGCGGTCGCTGCAACTAGGGAGGGAGGTAATTATCCTGCGGGTTTCCCTTCTAAGTACTCTTATCATGTAACTCCCGAACAGGTTCCTTATACTACCATTCCTTCGGTTGGGGATCGGCTGATTCCCAACTCTGACCGCAGACATGCTTTGATCAAGGCCGCACACAAAGGCATTGCTTCGGCCCATGCTGGTGTGTCGGCAACAGTCTCTATTCTTCAGCAACGTTACTGGTGGCGTGGTTTGTATAAACAGACTCGTAACTATGTTCTTTGCTGTGATGTTTGTCAACAAATCAAGCCTTCTACGGTCCCACATCCGCCACAAACTCAGTTATGTATTTCTAATAGACCTTTTGGCTGTGTCTATCTTGATCACTGCGGTCCTCTTTCTTCTGATACTGCATACAAGTATATCTTGGTTGCGGTTGATTCGTGCACTCAATTCTTGCGGGTCTGGCCACAACGTAGTGCTGACGCTCGAAATGTCTTCAGGGATTTGCGTGTCTTTATCGGGATGTTTGCCTGTGGTACCTTCCATTCTGACCAAGGTCCAGCGTTTGCCTCTAAGGCTTACAAGGATGCGATGAAGTCGTTGGGGGTACAGGTGCAGTTTTTGTCTCCATACAGGCCCGAGGGCAATTCAGTTGTGGAGCGAATGAACCGTGACTTAAAACAATCCTTGATAGCTAGAGTCTTAGGTACTGGCAGGGACTGGCTGTCCCACTTGTATGGGGTCCAACGTGCACTAAATAATCTCCCTAGAAGATCTCTGGGTGGGCGGACCCCTTACGAAATGCTCTTTGGCTTTCACATGTTTGTTCCTGACCTTGATAGTCTGTACATTGTGGAGGCTGCCTCTAAGTTTGACGTAGATAATCATTCTGCTATGTTACAGGATCTACAAAAGACACGTGATACTCTGGCAACTGAGCATTTACCATCTTCGACTGCTGATGCACTACTGAATCCTGTTACCGGTTGGCTTCCTAAAATTGGGGATCTGGTGAGAGAGAAGATTGAAAACAAAAAAGAATTTGGTCCCTCTTACCGTGCTCCTGTTTCAGTACTTGGACTGAAGGGTACTCGTACAGTCATTCTACCACCGTTGCCAGGTCGCAAAGACAACAGGTACATCTCAGTGGACAATGTCAAGTTACACCGTGTGGCCGATTCTGAATAGTGTGACACCTGCAGTTTCGTGCAACGCAATTTCCTTAGCGCCATTGACTTTGACATCATCTGCTGCCACACGGATGTCTGCTCATATGATGGACACTGTAATTGATCTTCAACCTTTGCGACAATCCTCTTCTGCGATGGATATTGTGTGCCCTTTTCCGGCTATTGATTCCATGAGTGAGCTGCCATCTAGCCCACGAGTAAGAATGGATGATTCGGCACTTTCGCCTTTGCTTGCAAGTCTAGTGAGTGCCTGTGATGGAGATCAGGAAAAACTTTCTTCTGCCTCGTCCTCCTCATCATCCAGTTTGTCTGATGCACCCCTATCTAAATTGTGTATTTTTTACTCCTGGTTCAAAAAGACATACTTCGTTCCCCCATGGACCTACATTTGGTTGATGCTGATCCTAATTTTCCTCTTCATGTCAATTGGATTTGTGACAGTGTTCTTTTTACTCATAAATGGCCATTATCTCCCTGAACGCTCTGCAGTACAAATGGTCAATGGAACTTTGGCTCCTCACACATCGTCCCATGTCATGAAACGTGACCAGTCTTTTGTGAACATTTCAGCTTTTCCAGTTCCTGATGGCATAGTTTGGGACAAAGAAGCTTACGAAATTCATGGCCCGACTGAGGTCCTTCGAGTTCCATACGTGTTTTGTGTCTCATTAGGAGATGTGGTGACACGGGACATACATTCGGATGATTGGGATGTGCAGGCAGTTCATGCATTGTTTTCAGATTTAACATATTATGCTGCCTTTGATGCTGAAGATTTGCATTTAAATTCTGCCAATTAAGGTGATCTCTTTTGCTATCAACATTATGGGCATCATTTTTACACAAAACCAACACGATGAGACCTGTTTTTAATTTTACCCAATGGGAACATTGTCCAACTCCCTTGGAGGGGAGTTCTAAAACTCTCAGAAATAAGTTCACCTATTTTTCAGATTATGATTTGACTAATCCTGAATCCTATTTTTTAGGCTTCAAAAATCCCCCACATCTAAGTAACTGTTATCACACACTAAACTGATTTACGCCAACTTGTTTAGAACACAGTTGGCCACACACGGTTATGACCATTGGAAACATACTATAGATTTAAAGTCAATCTGGGGCACAAAGCCATGGCAGGTTCAGGGCACTGAGGCATTACATCGTGCCTGTCTGATCCCGTCTCAATTGTTATTTTTACATGAAACCATTTACCAAACATCCTGTTATGGCCTTGCTACTATCAAAAACCTGCATACCCCCTCCATTCCTTCATTGGCTGAATATGACAATTGGCGGTTACATAATAACTACACCATTGAGGCTTTGCAGGCTCTCCTTCAAAATGCCTCCTTTAATGTTTCTGAGGTTGATTCATCAGGATGGTTCGTGTGGCAAACTAATACAAATGCATGCCAGTTGCGTTTCTATAATGTTACACCTGGTTTCATTCAGACTAAGCCTGACCCTCGTTATCCACCTCATCATTCTGTGACTACATACTCAGTAGGTAAATTGTGCCAGCAGTGGTTAGAACACTCTACCCTGGCATCTGTGAAACAGCACCTTTCCCTCCTATCGAACGATATAGATTTGGCTGATTTTCTCCTGGGCCCACGTAATCCAAGGGCCAAGCGATTTATTTATGCCGCTTATAATGAAATTTGGAAACTTTCACAGATGGAAGCAGTCTTCCGTCTGCGTCAAATTGATCAGGCAAATTTGGAAAAAGTCCTTGCTGTAGTGGACAACAGCATTAGCACACTTTCTTCACGCATTTACACCTTAGACAATATTGTTTCTTCTGTAATAGATATTGTGCAAAGTGATGTTTCTGTGTTATATCATGGTCAGAATCAGTTAAGGTCGGTCATGCAATTTGCTTGGACGTTGCAGACACTGAAAATGGGTAAAGTGCCTTGGGATTATTTGAATGCCACTGCTTTATTTTTGCCTTTTAACCTGACTGATAAACAGAGGTTTATGTCCATGAAAGATGCTGTATACACGCTGTTACATATTGAACAATTGGATCCTTTACCGTTTTCCGTAGCGGAAATGGACTCTGCTGTTTGGTTAATTCATGGGGTTATCACTTTGCCCTTTTCGCTTTTTCATTTTAAATCATGTATGCAACACTTTCCTGTTAGCCGCTTTGAACCGCTTGGTAGTGCTTTTCTGCATGAATTATGGGCCCTGCCCTTTGCTTATCGGTGTCTGAGGGAGGATAAAGAGGTTTTTCTTACAGGGGAGGAGTGTGATTCGATAGTGGGTCACTCTCTTGTGTGCAAACACATTAAACTGCACGGCGAATGTAATGTGTCAGCGCCGAATCTGGCTTGCTTTTTAAAGGGGACCCCAGTACCATCCATCACGCCTGTCTTTACATTGCTTACTAACGGCAGCTATCTCATTTTAAACAATCAAGACTGCTGTGGTTTGCGGGCGGGAGTCCCATACTTGGTAACAGTTTCCCAGCGAGTAACTTGCTGTAGCAATGTCCTTTTCCCGCCCCCGCAAGGGAGTTTGGATTCTTCGCTTTGGCCTTCCATTCCGACTTTGAAAACAGAGTTCAACAAGTTGAACAGGCTCAAAGCCCTTTTATTCCAACAAGAGGTGGCCCTCACTTCCGCCCGAGAAACATTTAGATTGCAGGTGGCTCAGACCTCGAGTGAGATACAGTCGCTTCTTAACACTAACCTCCCACTTCATTTTGGGGAACTAATTCACCAAATATTTAATGCATCTGAGACGACAGGCCTTGCACATTTTTTTAAATGTGTGGGATCTGGCCTGGCCTCTTCCTTTCAAACTATATTCGGGGTAATACCGGCTTTTATTCATTCTATATTTTCTAGCATTTTTGGAGTGTTCCCCTTAATGTTGGAGCTGGCAGCTGGTGTCCTGCTTCTCCTCCTTGTGCTTCGTAATGGCTGCTCACTTAGCGGCTCTGCACAAGCCGGCCCAGCTACAACTGTACTGTAATCGCCTGTATGAGGCTTTTGGATGCTTGCCTTTAGCAACACTTGGCGTAAGTTACGAATTGACATTCCGCTTTGCCTATTTTACTTGCGTGCAGCCAGTGCTTAATTGCAAAAGATGTCATTTCTCCTGGGTGATGGAACTTTGCTTATCGAACACGTGGTGTCCAATCCCTGATTTCAGCCGGTTGATGGGTCCCTTAGAGGCGCATGACGAGGCTTGTTCTGTGAATGGTCAAATAACGCGTGCAGCTTTACTTGGAATCTTGGATCAATGGGATATCTGTGCGGCTGCGCAGACTTTCCTACAACGAAGTTTCATTGAATATCATGCAAGTTTCCCATTTATACTTTTGGATGCTCCTGCTTGTGAGGAACATGATTTTTCCTTCGACTTACTAAATTGGATGTCATTGCTTTTTTCTACCAATGACAAGGATGAACTATTGGAAGGAATTGCATTCCTTTGCACCCAAACCTTCATGGATTGACTTCTTGGGTCGTCTCTACTCCGCTGTCTGGAATACAGACTCTTTTTTCAAGCTCAAAGTGCCTTTAGCTTTTTCTTCAAACTCTCCCTTTTTTCTCCGATTTTTTTTAATTTTTTTTATCAAGTCCCTCACCAATATTCTAAACACTGCCTGACTTTTGAACTCTGTTTTTGTTCTTCTGTCTATGTCCTACTGACTTACCAGGGGAAGGGTGTTATATGGGGTTATGTGGCCCTTAGATACATTGTCGACATTGCTAAGTTAGCATGAGTTTTGCTTGCCCTATGCTGCTGCCTTTGCGCACGCCTCTGCTAAGAGTTTGTTTTCGCGACACTTTGCCTCTGCCCTGTACATGATAACAGATTGTTTTTCACGTTCTCAGCTTTCCCTTCAATTCTGTCTGAACATAATGAGCAATGTCGATCAACAATGTCTCTTGTTATTCTGTTCTGGTCAATCCCTATTACCTAGACAAAACATGTTACCAACAGCTGCAATATGGAAGAATCGAGCTTTGATATAGCATGGTTGCATGATTTTGAAACACTCTCGAAGAAAGCCGTTCCATGGAGCTGAGCTCTGCTGTTCCTATGATGTAAACCTTTGCGTTTAGGCTTTCAGGTAGGGGGTCTGCTAATAATGCCTAGAGATCTTCTGTTATATAAAATAACTTCTTACTACCAAGGGGAGGGTGATTAGGCCCAGTTATTTTGCCTTTTTCACAGTCTTTATAAAATGACGACTCCTTTTGTATTCTATGGTATTGTAACAATGCTAATAAAGCTAGCTTTATGCATTTTGCTGCTGGTCGTGGTTTGCATACTGTTTTATGAATCACTATAGTCAAAATAAACATTTTGAACTTATTTAGTGACTCTGATTATTCTTGTTGTGGACAAGTACGTGAGAGCGAAAGATTGTCTTGTTCCCGCGACTCTGAGGTGAGTCGGGAGTGCTCGTGTTCTGGGTTGTCTAAACATTCGTAGCTTATTGATATTTGTAGGAGACCGAATGAGTCACTATTGCTAGTCGGTTGGGATTTTGGGTACTAAGGTGATAGGAGGTACACCCCTATTTACTGAGGTCCTGTTTTCTTGTGCATAGTTCTGTGTATGAGCAGAATCCCCGCAACAACAGGTGTTCTCTCCATCTGTGCTTAAGACCCACTCAATGACATCCATGGAGTATCCCTCCCCAAAAATCGCTTAATGCCCATCTCCTGTGATATCAGCGTCTGACAATAACATAATAAAATCCCTGTGGAGGTGACAGCCTAGCACACCGACTGACAACCTCAGAGACTTTATGAGATTTATGAGTGGAGAAATTCAGGTTATATGTATGATACCCTCTTAAATACAACCCATGTGGTGTATCAGCCTTTGACACCCACCACAGTACCGAAAGCTGACCACATGGCAGGGTGGTGCTCTCAAAACACTGTCTAAATTCGGGATGTATATTAGACTGTAAACAACAAAATATTGATGGGGAAAAATGTTTTGGTCTAAGTAGCAAGTATCAAATATTATGAGTGCATATATTTATATAAATATATATATATTGTCTCACAATGTGATCCTTTCAGCTCAAAGGCGCTCCACAGCGGGTGCTCATCGTATGGGCCGGATCCTGGCCCCAAATCAATTTCTTTCCACAAAGGACGCGGCACTCCAAAGCTGGATTAGCTTAATTTATTTAAACACAACACCACTCAACCAACGCGTTTCAGCCTTCACACGGCTTTCTTCACGGTTAGTGAGTCCTTCTTTGATTACGCTTTATATACCCATCTCTGCCATAATGGGGCATTCTGGGATACGTAGTGCGATTTGTTTTTTAAATAACTTTATACATATATACAAACAGGACAATCGCGCTTATGTCAGGATTTTGCATTACAGTGCTTTCATTGATTATTATGCTTAGTGCGCATTGCTTTTACCTACTATACCAAAATGATTCATAATAATAATGATGAAATAATTTTGATGCATGATAAAGATCGCTTAAAAGCAATGCGCACTAAGCATAATAGGAGGAGCATGACCCACTCACGCACCCAGCCTACTTAGGAAAGCTAATGAGCAAAAAGTGTCTGCGTGTTGGAAGGGATTCGTGATGGATTATATCCCTCTTCGATCGTGCTGATAAAAGGATGCTTTGTTTCAAGCAAAATGAAAATGGAAAGAAATACGCAAATACCATCAATTCACGTGACTGCCTTTATTGATGCCCTTATATCAACAACAGTGTCATTGCCAAGTAAGAACTGTGAAAGTGCAAGTTTGGTGAAAGAACAATGAGAACTTTTAGAACACATTATCGGCATGACTTACAATGCACTGTGGGATTTGTATTTTTACACTCAGTCATGTGATTATCAACTTAAAAGCACGCACGAACGCACTTTGCATTTTAAATGCTTTCACTTCCTGCTGTGATCAAAGCCATTATCGCCGAAACGTTAGCTGATGGAAGCAAGCTGCGCTGCTGAAATGCTTGAATAAAAGCCCCGTTTTCAGTATTGGGCCTCATTTTTTGCTACACTTGATGGTGTTTTGATGGGCTTTCTCTGAGCCCATTGTTCTCGAGGCCGCCCTGAAGGGTCGGGGGCTCCAGTATCGGAGAATGCTGTGTGAGTATTCAAAAGGAGGAGCATGACCCACTCACGCACCCAGCCTACTTAGGAAAGCTAATGAGCAAAAAGTGTCTGCGTGTTGGAAGGGATTCGTGATGGATTATATCCCTCTTCGATCGTGCTGATAAAAGGGTGCCTTGTTTCAAGCAAAATGAAAATGGAAAGAAATACGCAAATACCATCAATTCACGTGACTGCCTTTATTGATGCCCTTATATCAACAACAGTGTCATTGCCAAGTAAGAACTGTGAAAGTGCAAGTTTGGTGAAAGAACAATGAGAACTTTTAGAACACATTATCGGCATGACTTACAATGCACTGTGGGATTTGTATTTTTACACTCAGTCATGTGATTATCAACTTAAAAGCACGCACGAACGCACTTTGCATTTTAAATGCTTTCACTTCCTGCTGTGATCAAGGCCATTATCGCCGAAACGTTAGCTGATGGAAGCAAGCTGCGCTGCTGAAATGCTTGAATAAAAGCCCCGTTTTCAGTATTGGGCCTCATTTTTTGCTACACTTGATGGTGTTTTGATGGGTTTTCTCTGAGCCCATTGTTCTCGAGGCCGCCCTGAAGGGTCGGGGGCTCCAGTATCGGAGAATGCTGTGTGAGTATATATATATATATATATATATATATATATATAAATTGTAATTGCATTTATATAGCGCTTACTATCCCTGAGGAGGCATCAAAGCACTTTTTCGGCGAGTAGCACGCTACTCCCGAACCTGAAGAGGATTAGTGGTGAATTAGTATTGGAAGATATGAAGATATGAAATGAATTTGAGCGGTCGACATGTGAGTTTGTTATATGGATATAAAAAAGGATAGTGGAGTGACAGAGGAGGGAAGTGTTTTGCATTTATATAGTGCTTGCTACCCCTGATGTGGTGTCGAAATGCTTTTCAGCGGATAGCACCCTACTCTGGAACTCAAACAGGATTAGTGGGTGTAGGAAACTGGCTCTATATATACTACACCAAAATGAGGTATAGTGTGTATAGAGTCCAGGTGACCCCAGAGGTAGGCAGAGGTTAAAGTTAGATAGAACCTTACTCTCTATTTGTGGTAGAGTGGTCGAGCAGTAAGGCAGTATCAGAGGACAGTGTTCAGCATTTGATGTACACACTCAGTCAGCAAATGAATTCACACACTCAAGAACTGAACTCTAGGCCAATTGTTTTTGTATAAAAAATATACAGTTGTTTTATTTTAGAACCAAGCAAGCCTGGCACAGGTAAGCATAAAATACTTTGCAATAATAAGTTGCTGAATATAGAACAGTTTGAAAATGCAATAGAAATTGTACTTTGTTTGATTTACAGGGGATGCAGTAGGTTGCAAATACAGTACATTGAAATGAATAGGCTTTTTCAGTAAATTACAGGTAAGTTACATTTTACGTTACTTTTCTAACTCAGTGCTGGATACCTAGATTCAGCACTGGGACATTTCCTGCAAACGGGTGAGTGAACACGTTTTGGTTATGTGTGCGATTTTTAAAGAATATTTTTAGATTTCAAAACTCCACACTTAGAAACTTTTTGGAGAAAAAGTGTCAACGTTATCCTATGGAGGAAAAACAGGTTATCGGTTTGTAGGTAAGTCATCGACTGTGGGAGTTAAGGTTCTGGGGTTAGACTCAGGGGTCCCCCAGGGTCAGTGATGCACTGTTGTTGCACCCTCAGCGGCACTAGGGCGGCCGTGTGCAGAGTGTTGTGGCCCAATGTTATCCTATGGCGTATAGGGGGTCTCCGGTTGGTGGCTGCTGGCAATCAGGCCACTGGGTTGTGGGAGCAAAGCTTCTAGGGTTTAGGTCAGGGCAAATAGGGAACCAAATTAGCACCAAAGGTGCACCCTCAGCGGCACTAGGGAGGCCGGGTGCAGGGTGCTGTTTTGAGGTCGGGTGCCCTGTTGTTTTCAATGGAGCACCTCCGGTTAGAAGAAACGCTGCAGGCTCGGGGACGAGGATCTTCTGGGTGCGACCACCACTTCGAGGGGTAAGTTGGGATGTCTTGGGTTGGTTAGGCACCGTTGGGTTGGGCACACAAGGCCGTGGGGCGTCGGGTGCAGGGGTGCCTTGGGACATCGGAAAGTCTTACCCGCTCTGGTCACGGTGAGGGGATCCTCTGGATTGAGGATGCAGGCGTCGACTGGAGGCTTGAGGCAGGTCAGGAGTCGCCGGATCTCGGGTCAGGATCACCGGGGTGACCTCCTCGTGGTGTTTTTCCACTCGAGCTCGGGCAGGGTTCGGCGGGTGCAGAGTGGGCTAGATTCGCAGTATCCGGCTGGAGCCAGAAGCTGCCGTTTGAACAAGTCCGGTGTTCACGGGAGAAGCAGTCTTGGAAGTGAAGGCAGGCAGGTCCTCCGGGGTTTTTGAGGTTGCTGGCTGCAGGACACACCGGGATTTCGCAGGAGCAGGTTCGAGGGGAGACAAGCCTGTAGGGCTGGGGCCAAGTCAGTGGGCGTCGTCCTCTTGTTAGCTCTGCACGGCTCTTCATCCTTCTTCTTCTTTTCTTCTTGTTTCTTGTCTGGATCTGAGGAAGCAAGGTTCAGGGTGCCCCTAAATACTAGATTTAGGGGCGTTACAGGTAGGTAAAGGGCAGGGACCAATGGGTCCCTTCCCTGGGGTGGGTACACCCCTATCGTGCCACCCTCCAGTGGGAGGGGGCTGGAGCCTGTCCCTGGATGGTTTGGTCCCCCCATCCTCAAGATGGCGGGGACTCAGAGTTGTGCTTCACCTCGCCTCCCCCACCTGAGGGGTGGAGTTGGCAGAGGTGGGCACACCTCTTTCCCTCACTTGTTTTTCCCGCAGGTTCTCCCGCCCAAAGTGGGGGGTAGAACCAGTGGGGACCAGTTGCTGAAAGCAGCAATTGGTCTGGGGAGGCTCACAAAGGCGGCATGCCTTTGAAGCTTCCCCTTCGTGAACCCTGCCCATCCTGGGGGAGGAGGCTTGGCACCTCGTCCCAGGATGTGCATTGTTTCAGGCCCCCGAGAGCAACAGGCTCTCGACCCAGGGGTCCAGAAACATGTCTGTTGGTGGCAGCCTAAGCAGCCACTCAGTCAGGTCACTAGAAGTTGGTTGAGTTTCAGGGGGCATCTCTAAGATGCCTTCTGTTGTGCATTTTACATTAAATCCCACACTGGCATCAGTGTGGGTTTAATGTGCTGAGAAGTTTGATACCAAACTTTCCAGTTTTCAGTGTAGCCATTATGGTGCTGTGGAGTTCGTAATGACAAACTCCCAGCACCATATACTCTTAATGGCAGCACTGCACTTACAGTGCCCAGGAATGGACTTGGGCACTGTAGGGGTACAGGACTCATGCACCTGTACCCTCACCACTGGCATAGTGCACCCAGCTAGAGGGGTGACTGATCTATGCCAGGGCAGTGATTTGTAGGCATGGCACACAGGGATGTGTGCCATGTCGACTCTTCACTTTGTTCTGCACCAAGACATGCAGCCTGCAAAGGCAGTGTGTGTGTGAAAAAGTGCAGGGCCTCTAAGGGTGGCACAATAAGTGCTGCAGCCCTTAGGGGCCTTCCCTGGTCACAGTGCCCTGGGTACCTGTGGTACCTTTTACCAGGGGCCTACCTGTGGCCAGGGATACCAATTGGGTTTAGGCTTCAATGCAGTTTTTAGGGAAGGAACATAGGCCCTGGGGACCTGATTAGCAGGAGCCCAGGGCACACTCAGTCAAAGCACATCAGCAATTCAGCAAAAAGTGGGGGCATACCATGCAGAAAGAGGGCACTTTCTCACAGTGGGGAATTAGTATAGAGAAATATGAAATTAATTTGAGCGGTGGACATGTTAGTCTGTTAGTTTGATTGAAAAGGATAGTGGAGGGATTTAAGAGGGAAGGGTCTAGAAAGCGTTTTTGTTTGTTTTTGGAACTCATAGCAGTAGGAGGAGGTTTGGGTTGAGTAAAGGGGAGGTGGAGGGGGGAAGAGTCAGAGGGAAGGGTTTAAAGGCTTGTTTGGGATATCTGAATAGTAAAATAGGTATGAGATGATGCAAGGAGGGTAGAGGAGGGAATAGTCTAGAAAGGGTTATTTTGTGGATCATAGTAGTAGAATGGGGTTTGGGATGAGTCAGAGAGTGGAGGTAGAGGATATATTGAGAGAGGTATAGGGTGAGAAATATGGTAGTGCATTGGAGAGAGTAGTAGAATGAGGTTTGTGATGAGTCAGAGAGTGGAGGTAGAGGATATATTGAGAGAGGTATAGGGTGAGAAATATGGTAGTGCATTGGAGATGCTGAATTAGAAGTAAAGTAATAAATATAAGGATATATTAGTACATGGAAGGTATATATGTGAAAGGAAGGTAATATATATAGATTTAAGTTGTATTTAATAAACTCAGAATTTCAAGTGTTGCTGTACTTTACATTAATTTATTTGTTTTTATATTAGTGAAGCAATTGTAGATAAATAGTAATGATAACAATTTACTTGTTTATGCAGTCACCTATATACATGTTAGACATAGAATAATATACCCATGAGTAATATGTACATTTGGCAAGCAGAACTAACAAATGCCAATATATATGCAAACAACAATTCTTCATTTCAAAGGAGCCCAGGACTCTGCAGGGCGGCATCGGCAAAAGCGACAACGAAGCATTCCGTTAGTAAAGTGCACAGAAAAGCGCCATACACCTCAACACTGGATTATCAGGCGCTTTATTAAACAAGTAGAATATGCAGCAGCTCCTTTCCTTACATGTTTTAGCAGTATGTCGCCTTGATCACAGGTGAGCAGTCATATTAAATCACAGATCGTGTGCTTTTAAATACTCAATAAAATATGATGTGATTTTACCTGATACACATTGGAAAACATGACATGGATTCCATTAGACTGCAGTGTAATACTCCAAACATTGTCCCAACACTGCAGTCACATACTGTTTTTAAACATTCCTCAATGTGTATGTTGTTACTCAGCGCCTTTTTGAGAACCTGCCACATTGATTACAAGTCTTTCAAACCGCCATCGTCCAGTATCAGGTGGCGGGATGTGAATACCCCTCCACGCTTCCCTTGCCAGCCTCCACACTGCATTTACATTAGGATAAATCCTTGTTGTCTCTTGGTGGAAGTAGGCAGGTAAGGCCCCTGAGGGCCCCCGAGGGTAAATGCAAACTATAATTCTTCCTTTCAAAGGAGTCCAGGACCCTGCAGGGCGGCATCGCAAAAGCGGGAAAGAAGCATCCCGTTAGTAAAGTCCAAATTATATTCTGTTATTTGTTTAATAAAGCGCCTGATAATCCAGTGTCGAGGTGTACGGCGCTTTTCTTTGGACTTTACTAACGGGATGCTTTGTTCCCACTTTTGCCTGACCCGCCTACTTCTACTAACCAGTAACCAATGTAGGGCCTTCAAGAGAGGGGAGATGTGGGCTTGTGGCTTTATATGTAAGAGTAGTCTGGCAGCAGAGTTTTGAATCCATTGTAGTCTTTTAATAGTTGTTAAAGATGGCCTGTGGTAGAGGCTATTGGCGTAATCGAGTTTAGACAGAACAAGAGAGATGGTAGCCTGGACCTTGTGTGGAAATCCCAGATAGGGGAAGATGCATCACAGAGTTTTTATAGTAATGAAGCTTGATCTTGCTAGTTTGTCCAATTGGGCATTCATTGATAGCTTGGAGTCCATGGTAATTCCAAGGTTTCTTCCTTTGATACTTTAGGTGGTGTACCCAGATCGTCAGGTCATTCAGCGAGTGGGCAATAATTTTTCCAATCACCACACGTGAGTATTTCTGTTTTGCAAGCATTCAATTTGAGATGGCTTCATGTCATCTACTGATCCACGGCTCTGAGGCAACTGAAAATTGGTGACTTTCCAATATCTTTGGGGCTTTCCAGTTTAAGGAGTATTTGTGTGTCATGTGCATAGTTATAACATGTGAGGTGAAATTGATTGATCAGTGCTGGTAATGACTTCATGTAGATGTTAAAAAGCATGGGTGAGATGATAGAGCCTTGGGAGACCCCTGCTTTTGTAAAGTACGGTTTGGACGCGAAAGGGGGGTATGGATTACATTAGTTCTGTTGTGAAGGTAGGATGTGATCCAACCAGGGCCGATTCCGTTCGTTACAGGACGTGCAGGCGAACCGGCCTCACGATATTATGCTAGGTTTTACTTACGTGCGTGTTCGTCAGTCCATTCGGGATGTTTACCCAGACTTCCCCGCGGAACCCCAGACGCTGCGGGCACTGCAGGCGGTGCTCGCGGGCGAGGCCCGTCAGGGGCTGATTACTAAACTCTATAATTCATCTCTCCGTGAGCGGGAGGCGGTGGCGCATCCGTCCTTTGCTAGATGGAACACGGCCCTGGGAGGGAAACTGTCGGAGGACCACTGGTACTATTGCTGCAAATTGACTGGGCTACTGACGGCCAACTGCAACTTACGTATTATACATTTTAAATTCCTGCACCAATTTTATTATACCCCTGTACAACTGCGGAGATTTGGATTGCGAGATGATGATTGCTGTGTGCGCTGTGGACAAGCAGACGCTGACTTTTTACATCTTTCATGGGTCTGTCCAGGGATAGCTGCCTATTGGGCTAGGGTGACGACTGTGCTCACGGATGTTGTATTGGAGAGAGTGCAATGTACGCCCGAGATGTGTCTGTTGGGCAGTGTAGCGTCCCTGAAGCCGTGCAATAGAAGACTGGTTGCAGTGGCCACACTTATGGCTAAGCGAGCTGTGGCGCAGTGCTGGGGTGCAAAGGGATTACCCACGGTTCGTAAGTGGCTGAGGGATCTATCCTACTGTAGGGAGCAATTAGAAATCTATGCGGAGGAGCTGCCCGAGTCATCCCGCCCCAAGGATTTTTGGGCCCCGCTCACTCTATATCTGGCGAGTCATCCTGACCTCTATAAGCTGATCTATCCTCTGTGTCTCGTGAATGGAGGTGTCCTGCCTCATTAATCCCCGGACTCCTGTCTTATCCTTGTAGATGTGCCTAGTGAAAGCCACATTGCTTCTGATTTATTTGTCATATCGTTACTGTGCCAGAGGGGGAGGGAGGACGGGGGGGTTTCGCTTTGTTCCTATCCTATGCTTGGTTAATATTATTGTCTTTTCTCCATCTGGATGCTGTGGGAGGTAATATAATGCCGATATCTATCCGACTGTTCCTTCCTCCATGACGCGGCCGGCCCTGAGTGGTTGTAGGCGGCTTGCTGTGTATCCGTTTTATTTATTTTTCTGCAATGCACGGTCGCGCATTCCACGGCCGGCCCCTCTGGGGATGTAGGCATAGTGCTGTATTCTGCAATGCTTCCCTGTTTTACCTTCAATAAAGGTTTTAAAAAAAAATAAATAAAAAAAAAAAGGTAGGATGTGATCCAGTTGTGAGCAGTCCCTCTATGCTGTCTTCATAGAGTCTTTGTGTTAGAGTGTCATGGTCAACCATGTCAAAGGCAGCTGAGAGGTCCAAGAGAAGTAGTGGAGCAACCCTGTTCCAGTCATCTGTGTTCTTAAGGTCATCCCAGATGGCAATGAGTGCAGATTCTGTGCCTCTCCCTGGATGGAATCCTGTTTGAAAGTCGGAAAGTATAGAATTATCTTCAATGAGTTACGACATCTGGGCGAATGTTGATCTTTCTATCAGTTTGCCCAGGAAAAGTCCATTTGTAATTGGTCTGTAGTTGACAGGGTAAAGCGGGTCCAGGTTTGTTTTCTTTAGTAATGGGCATATGTATGATTTTTTTAGATCTTCTGGAAATATTCCCGCAGTTAAGGAACTGTTGATGATTCTTTTCACTGGTGTGGTAGCAGAGGTAGTTAGAAGAATTTTCTTGAAGGTTTGTGGTGGATAGCGGCCAAAAGGGCTGCCGGCAGGCCTGCTTGCATTGACCAGGTCCATAAATTCATTGTGTGATATTTTTGGGAAGGAATGCAGAAACTGGGTTAGCCTACTCTTGGAAGGTTTTTTTGGAAAAGGGTCTGTGCTGGTGGGTATAGGAGTCCAACGTGTCTGCTTTTGTCTTGTAATGATTAGCTAGTTTGTCTGTAAAATCTTGAGTAATGGGAGGAGCTCCTTCTAGGCAATTTGGTTTATGAAATTCTGTGAGAATTTTATAGAATTCTTTATTTGCACATTTAGCATTTTGAATTCTGTGTGAATAGTATTTTTTCCTATCTTTTTTGAATAATGACTTGTATAATCTGTTAGGTTTCTGTAGGTGAAGTCTGTCTTGATTGGTGTTTGTTTTGAGAAAGGTACGTTGCAGCTTTCTAATTTTCTGTTTTATCTCTTTTAGCTCTGTATTTCTCCAAGGTGCCTGTTTTCTTTTGTTCTGTTGTGTTGCTCTTAGTGGTATTAGGATATCAAAAGCTTCCTGTAGCCACTCATTTAGTTTTTGAACGGAATTTAATGTGTCTACATCTGTACTGGATGTTAGTTGTGTTTCTAAGTGTTCAAAATTGAGTTTGTTCCATGGTCAATAGGTGGATACATGCAAGGTGGTTTTAGGTGTGTTGCTTTATGTTGGTTTATGTTGGAAAGCAAGCAAATGGTGGTCTGACCATGTGACCGGAGTCATTGTTTGAAATGTAACTAGTTCTGTATTTGCAAAAATGACATCTAGGATGTGTCCAGCCATGTGTGTGTGTTTGTGGACGATCTGATGTAGTTTCAGTGTGTCTAGGCCAATGATGATTATTTTTGTATGTGGCATATTGGGTTTGTCAAACCAAATGTGTAGGTCACCAAGAATACAAAGGTTGTAATGTAGTGTTATTATGTTTGAAACTGTGTCTAGAAGTGTGTCTGGGAATGTTGCATTGCTAGGTGGAGGTCTGTAAAGGAGCAGGAAGTTATAGGGTTACATCTGGTGAAGAGGGCCTCACAACCTTGTATGGGGGCATCGCCAGCTTTAGTGATATTTAATGTTTGTTTGAATACAACAGCTAGGCCACCTCCTCTTTTGCCAAGATGATTTTGTGTGAGAGTAAGTCAGGTTGTGTGTCAGAGAGAAAGTCGTAGATGTGATGCTTGTTTTTTTAGAGTGATCGAGCATTATTAGTAGGCAGTTTAGCGAATATGCTTTGGTGATGGTGTGACTTTGTTTTGTAGGAGCGCGAGCAGTGCTTAGTGGGCTTGTAGCAGGTGTGTCCTTAATGCTGGCATTAGCTGTATGAGGATAGCAGTAGTGTAGTTGTTCTGTATCGTATTCCTCATCCAGCAGGCTAAGAAGGCATTTTGATGGGTCTTCGTGTGTAGGTGGTGGAGATGGTGGTTGAGAGTGAGTTAGTGAGCTGTGTTGTTTTAGTAGAGTAGAATTGTTGTGCATTAGACATGGAGATGCGAAGTTGTGAAGAGTGGCATGTTGCTTATTTTGTTTGCGTCTGTTTAGGGTGGAAGGTGTATGCGTTAGGGGTGGTGGTTCAGCATGTGAATCATATTGTAAGGTTCTAAATTGTCTAATGGATGAGAGGCAGTTAAAAGAGAGTTGCTGTGTTTCTGTATATGTGTTAGGTGTGGCGGAAGAGGGAAAGGTTGGCAGTGGAGTTGGTTTAGGGTGTGTATTTGTATAGTCAGGAAGGTGGGAGTATTTTTTTAGTTTGCGACGGAAAGTGCTATGAGGTGTTGCGTGTGTGTGATTTTGTTGTGCCGGCGTGTGTGTTATGTTTTGTTTTTGAGGAGTAGTGAGAGGAGATGATGATGTATTTGCTTTCTGAGAAGTATTTGTATATAAAATATTGTTGGTGAGAGGAAGCTGCAAGGTAAAGTGGGTGGTGATGTGTTTTGGAAAAGAGTGTATGTGGTGTGTGAGAGGGGATGAACTAAAGTTACCAGTTGCCAGTAGGTAGGTATAGTTTCCAAAGGTAAAGCGTTTTTTGTTTTGCCAATAACTATGGCACCGTTTGATGAATCTTCACAAAATTTTCAAAACTAGTTTGCCACTCATTTCAGCTGCTGTCTTGGGTGTTTTGGGATGATTCGTCAAGCGGGGTCTGAGAAAAAGTGGGGGGTCTCAAAAAGTGTTTTTCACCATGATATTTCCCATAGGGATTTTAGACACAACTACAGCCCGAACTGCTGAACGGAATTATACCAAATGTGTCAGAAAGCTAGCTCTTGATCCAGAAAGCTTGCTTTTTGTGATTTGGTGTAATCCATTCAGTCATTTTTTAGATATTAAAGGAAAAACATATTTGTATATCTAGAGGTGCAGACCCTCCGCAAATCTTGCCAATCTCGTGCAGAGATCTGATTGGCTGCCAACACTTCAACCAGGAAGTGTTGGCAGCCATCTTGGGACTTGAACTCAGCCAAGTCCCAAACAAAAATGTAAAAATAAGAGAAGGGGGCAGGGTAGGAATACCCTGACCACCTAGACCTGGTACTGTGGTTCCGCAGGGACACCATCAGGGCCAAAAAGCATTTTTTGTAAATTATTTGCTGCAAAAATCATGACAGATTCACAAATTCTCAGCAAAGATATAAAAAAAAAAAACAAGCGTGGTCTCCGGCGGTTGTTTAAACATTGGCCCCCAGGTGGGCCAATTCCCAGGGGCAAGGCAAGCGTATATTAAACAAAAGGGGAGGATGGGTGCATGCAGCGCCCTCCCAAAGGACAGTGCAAGCCACTTCCCCCCGGGGTTTATTTTATATAATTATGAGAGGGGGGCTGCCCTCCTGTGTCCTTTAAAGGCTCCTGGGACCACCACCTCCCTGGGGCTTAATTGCAGAAAAGGAGTGGGGCTGCACTGACCCCCCTCATAGAGCTCATAGGAGCCCTGGGGACCACCACCTCCCCAGGTCTTGAACAGTAACTTGGAGGGTGGGCCATGCAGACCCCTCTCCATGGCCCAGTAGGGCCCCGGGGACCACCACCTCCCAGGAGCCAAAAATACAAACTAAAGAGGAAGGGGGGCCATGCTGTCCCCCTCCCGGGCCGTATTCAGCCCCAGGGACTACAACCTCCCTGGGGCAGGCCCTTCAAAATGAAAGGAGGGGGGCAGCATGGCCCCCTCTTTGAGCCATTAATGGCCCTGGGGACTGCCACCCACCAGGGCTGGGTCCCTATCTCCTGAGGTGCCCACCCTCGGGAGATAGCAGTTTGCTTTCACTTGGCGGGAGCTTTGACTGTTCCCGCCATGCACGAGCAAACTGTAAGTCCACTCCCAGCGAGCGGAAGCAGGAAAACTGTTCCCGCTTGCTGGGAGCAGACTATTCATTTGGCAGGAAAGCAGATGAAATAATTGCTCCCACACGCAGGGAGCAGCATTTTTGGCTCAATGCCAGCTCCCGCTGTAGGCAGGGAGCTGGCAGGGACAGCGGGGGCACTAAGGTCCCCAACGTAGCACACTGGTTGCCCTGGGTGAGACCCAGCATGAAGAGGCTGGGCCCCGGGGGATGGGGTCAACGGGCCGAAATCAGCCCATGGAGGGCCCCTATTAAGTTTTGGCCGGGCCCCAGGGGATGGGGTCCCCCTGGATGAAATTGGCCCAGAGAAGGGGGCTGTGTTGCCCCCCTTCCTATTGTATGAATTGTAAAGAGTAAATTGTTCTCCCTTTTAATTACCTTGAGTATGCAAATTCCCAAAATCATCTGCAAGCTCCTCACGTTTGGTCCCGCCCCGTTTTCCTTAGTAGAAAGCAAAGGTATGCCCGCCTTCTTCCACGTTGATGAATAGTTTACCAGAACACTCCTAAGCGTGTTTCCTGATGATTTTGGTGATGCGTTCTAGATGCCGAGGAATACGAGAATATCTCCACCAAACAAACAAGCACTTACTTCATATAGTTCAGAGGAAGTACCTCTGTTTGGTGGAGAATCACCTCTTTGTAGTCTCGTTATGTTCTCTTGACGAGGATTTATGTTATCACAGATTTGTGGATGAAGTATGCTGCAGGAACAATCACATTGCCGAAATTAAATGCACACAATTTCACTGGAAGCATTACCTCATGGTCCTTTGTGCAGCTGTAGTGAAGAATATGCACTAGACATTTACCCAACGAGGTAGCACTTACCAAGTAACCAGTAGAAAGTACTCAATTCGGCAGACATTTCTGCAAAACTATGGACTCTTCTTGGAAAAAATGAGGTTCCATTCTTGCCCTGATGCCCATTTCACAGAAATGAAACCACAACGGTAAGCAATTACGAACGTAAACACAGCAGGTGCCCCAAATGAAGCTCCTCTTCTGTAAAGCACAAATGATCCTAACTTCTTGGGCTTGGCGAAGGCAAAGCAAGTGTGTTTCCTCTCGTATTCCACGTTGAAAAACAATCTGAAATCCTTAATGGAGGTGAATGCATCGTTAATCTAATGGAGCACAATCTGATCTGTAGTGACTGTGAAGAGAGGTTTCTTTCTTGTCTTGAGAGCAGAGCCCATGATTCTCCCTTTTAATTACCCTGAGTATGCAAATGCCCAAAATCATCTGCAAGGTCTGCCTGTTTGGCCCTGTCCCGTTTTCCCTAGTTGTATGCAAAGGTCTTCCCACCTTTTCCCACTTTGATGGACAGCTTACCAAAAGGGCTCTGAGTGTGTTTCCTGCAATTTTGGTGACCCGTTCTTGATGCAGAGTAATTTTGAGAACATCATCAGCAAACAAAGAATCACTTAGTTCATATAGTTAGGAGGAAGTACCCTTGTTTGGTCGAGATTGCCCTCTTTATAGTCTCATCCTTTTCTGTAGACAAGGATTCATGTTGCCACAGATTGTGGATCAAGACGCTTGAGGAACAATCACATTGCTGATATTACACGCACACAAGGTCACTGGAGATATTTCCTCATGGTCCTTTACTCAGCTGTACTGTAGAATATGCACTAGTTATTACCCAAGGAGGTGGCACTTATTAATTAAGCAGTAGAAAGTACTTCAGTTGGGTAGACATTTTGCTCAAAACTGTGGACTCTTGTGGGATAAAGGGACAGGCGAGGTTCTGTTCTGGCCCAGTCACTCACAAGCTATGGACACACCAGCACAGACACTCAGACAACTACTCACACACCTATTCAGCCACTCTCACATACACTCGCAGGTCCAGACAGCCACTCACACACCCACTCACACGCCCATACAGCCACTCACACACCTAAAAAACACTAACACACCCACTCACATACCCATGCAGCCACTCACACACCCACTGACACACCCACTCATAGACCCATACAGCCAATCACACACCCACACACAGACCCATACAGTCACTCAAAAATCTGGTCATACACCCACACAGCTACTTATGTACCCACTCACAGACCCATACAGCCACTCACACACCCACTCACTGACCCATACTGCTTCTCACACACCCACTAAGAGACCAATACAGCTACTCACATACCCACTCAGAGATCCATACAGGCACTCACACACCCACTCACCGACCCATACAGCCACTTGCACACCCACAAAACCACTCACACACCTGCTCACAGACCCATACAGCCACTCACATACCCACTCACCGACCTATACAGCCACTCACACACTCACTCCCAAAGGTTACAGGTTACAGTTAGGAAATAAAAATACAAAAAACCTTAGAAATTCACAAAAAAACTGTGAAATTCAGCAGTTATAATTACCTGAGCTAACTATAACTTATGCCCCCTGCAATGCACTGCTTATGACCTCACATATTACATCACTCATGACATTGTCAGTGATATCACTGATGACATCTCAAATGACATCACTGATGGCATCACTGATGACATCATCCACAGAACCACTCACACACCCACGCAACTACTCACGTACCCACACAACCACTCACACACCCACTCACAAATCCATGCAACCACTCACACACCCATTCAGCCACTCACCCACTTACAGACCCATACAACCACTCACACACCCACACAACCACTCAAACACCCACTTACACACCCACAAAGCCACTTCCAGACCCATACAAGCACTCACACACCTACTTACACACCATAAACAACTACTCACACACCTACACAACCACTCACACACCCATACAACCACTCACACACCCATTCAATCACTCACACACCCACACAGCTACTCAGACACCTACTCACACACCCATACAACCACTCACACACCTGAACAACCACTCAAACACCCATACAACCACTCCTACAGCCACTCACACACCCAGAAAACCACTCACAAACCCATTCACACACCCATACAGCCACTCACATATCCACTTACAGAGCTATACAGCCCCTCACACACCCACTGGCAGATCCATACAGCCACTCAGACACCCATTTACACTCTTGATACCAACAGTCACAAAGCCATTCAGATGACATATGTTAGAAACAGTATCACTCACTAGTAGTACAGCGAGACTAGTAATTTAACTTATACTGTAGCTTAGTATATATCTTTAAGTCTATGAAACTCTTACACTCACTGGATGATGTAATCAGTGATGTCATCAGTGGTGTCATTTGAGATGTTATCAGTGAATCCACTGACCATGTCATGAGTGATGTAATATGTGAGGTCATAAGCAGCGCATTGTGGGGGCGTAACTTATAGTTAGTTCAGTTAACTATAACTGCCAATTTTCAGTGGTTTTGTACGAGTCAAATCTGAGCCTAGTTATAACTTCCCTGTAACCTTTGGTTTTTCCGTGAATTTCTAAGGTTTTTCAAATTCTATTTCCTAACTATAATATCCCTGTAACCTTTGGTCTTTTAAATGAATTTCTAGGTTTTTTTAACTAGTAGTCACATTTGCAGAGTGGTGGAGAAAGGGGGCGGGGCCTCCTACCAGCTCTCAGGAATTCTACAGTGTCGACCTTACTGGAGGTAACAGGAGGGCTCCAGGGCCCCCAAGGTCCCTCAGCATCAAAGAGGTCATCATCCCCCAACCAGTAGTGCACCAGGAGGTGCATTTGCAGAGTGGTGGAGAAAGGGGATGGGGCCTCCGACCAGCTCTCAGCAATTGCACTGTGTGGAATTTACTGGCGGTAACAGGAGGGTTTTTTGGCCCCCAAGGACCCTCAGCATCCAAGGGGACTTCCTCCCCCAACCAGCAGTGCACCAGGAGGCACATTTGTAGAGTGGTGGAGAAAGGGGGCATGGACTCCAAAGTTTTCTCAGCTATCGCGCTGTGAGGGACTTACTGGAGGTAACAGGACAGCTTGGTCGCCCCCCAGGACCCTCAGCATCCAAGAGGACTTCATTCCGCAACCAGCAGTGCACCAGGAGGCGCGATTGGAGAGTGGTGGAGAAAGGGGGCATGGCCCCTGAAGTCCTCTCAGCAATCGCACTGTGTGGGGCTTACAGGAGGTAACAGGAGGGCTTGTTGGCCCAAGGACCCTCAGCATCCAAGGGAACTTCATCCCCCAACCAGCAGTGCCCCAGGAGGCGCGTTTGCAGAGTGGTGGAGAAAGGGGACATGGCCTCTAAAGACCTCTCAGCAATCCCACTAGTTGTAAATGCTCTCTATGGCAGGTGGCATTTGTGATGGGTTACCTCTATGATGGGGAACGACGTAGTTGGGTTCTGGAATGTGGATATAGTCCTGCCTGGGGTTGCGTTGTATAGCCGTGTCTGAGAGATGTTCTTAATAAACATGCTTTACCAACAATTTGGCTGTGAATGTGCTTCCAAAAGTAGCAACATGTTGGGATGGCTGTTTAAAGACATGGAGGCACCAAGGAAACAAACTGTTCGCGTTGCAACCCCATTTGGTTGTTATTGAAGACAACGGTCATGGTACGGGTGACGGGCAGGGACTGTACTCTGTCTTGGAGGAAACAGGTACACCGTACTTTATGGTACTGCATGTGAATGGTGGTGTATGCCAACTTTGGAGAAACAGAGGATTTTACTAAAAGTTGCGGCCGTTGATGATACCGCGCGTGCAGCACTGTTGCGCTGGCAGTTTACTGTCCCTTAGCAACTAGCGAGAAGCTCCGGCCGCTCGCGTTTTAGTATTGTGTGGCCTACGACCTGTACTGTGGCCACCAACCTAGCAAGCGGGCTCCTGTGGCATCCTTCGTTTGTTGTTGGTTGCCCAGAAACTGTGAGACGGGTCGTGGCAGTGATCAGCTGGGTACCTCTGATCCATGTGGGGCAGATGCCAATTTCTCTACAGAAGAGTTTGCCGCATTGCGTCAGGAACCTCATGACGCGAGTCTGGTGAAGGAGAAAGGAAGAGGCGGTACTATCCAGAAAGCAACTCGGATTGCACATGAACATTGAAGAAGGACAAGGTAATCCAGGAGTAAGAGTTCTTGTTCACTGTGGAGCTGTTAAAGGTCTGGATGGAGCTGTGATAAGCTGTTAGCTGATCAGTTGGATATAAAATATTTGGTTCCTGTGCTGTGCATCTGGACAATGGTGGCAACTTTATTTGTGTTAGTTGTTTTTTTTTGCATCTGCGTTGACATTTGTGATTATTATACTGAGTTATCCTTTCATTTGGCATCTGGACAATGGTGACTACTTGTTTTGTGTTAGTTTGTTGTTTGTGTGTGCTATCTATACTGACTTTTGTGATTATTAATATTGTGTTATTTTATTCATTTGAGGATATTATGGTAGGATGGCAACACTCGCTTTAATAGCACCTCCAATTTTTCTGCAAGATCCAGGAACTCCTTTAATGGCATGGGAGGACTGGTGGGAGGCATTTGAAACATATCTGGAAGCTATTGGTGGGGATGTGTATGTCGCAAAGGGGAAACTAGCCATACTACATCATAATCTAGGTACAGAGGATAGAAGGGTTTTAAAAACATTGCCTAAATTAGGTAATGTGGATGAGGAAGAGGATGGGTCAGATGCTGATGAGGGTCCAGAGGATGAATATACCAGGGCTGTAAAAGCGCTGGTAGAATACTTTTGAAAAAAAGTTAGTATTGTAGTGGAGAGGCATACGTTTTTCTCATGTGCTCAATCGCCAGGGGACACCATTGAACAGTATGTATCTGCTTTAAGAACATTAGCTGTGTTGTGCAAATTTAAAGATTTGTAAGATGAGATAATAAGAGATCAGGTGATTAATAGGACGTGTAATGGAAAGATTCAAGAGAAGTTGTTGGGGATGAAAGATCCATCTATTAAGAAAGCCGTTAACATAGCGAAACGGATCAAAAATACCTCTCGCTATGTGAGAGAAATGAAGAATGAACAGGTACAAGAGGAAACCAAAGGGAATTGCGGGAAGAGTGTCAATATGCGAGTAAAGAACCACAATGGCAAGAAGACACGAAGAAAAAACAGTGTTACACATGTGGAAGTTTTAGACATTTAGCAGAGTCAAGCGCATGCCCGGCAGCCAAAAACAGATGTTTTAAGTGTAAAAGGTTGGGGCATTACTCCAGAGTGTGCAGATCTAACAGCAGTGAAAATGCCAAATCTAGGGTGAACTGGGTTAAAGCTGTTCCAACACATGGTACTGATGATGATGAGGACAGTGATGAGAATGGAGTAGAAGTCTTGGTTGTGAGTGGAAAAGTCAACCAAGAGGAGGATCTTAGTCAACGATTTTAGGAGTATAATCCACCCAAGTGTCTAATTAAAGTTAATGGTGTGCGAGTTTCCATTTGGGTGGCTTTGTGCTCTCCTTCCATATTAATAGATAAGTCAGTCTAGGTAGACCTGGGTAAATGTAAGTTGATTTCCATTGATGTGGAACCACAAGGCTATTGTGGGGGCAAGTTACCAGTCAGGGGATATTTTGATGCTGTTTTGTCACATAAAGGCAGAAAGGCAGTTGGAAGGGTGTACGTGGTAGAGAAAGGGAGAACATTACTGTGGTGGAAGGAACAAAGGGCTCTAGGCATGGTTCTCAATCCTAATCATCCCAAGCAAGTGTTGCTCACTTCACAGGACGCTAAAGAGGTTTGGATGTGTAAATACCCTAAATTATTCATGAAGAATCTGAGGTGTTTACACAAGCTTGAAGACCGCATAGTACTAAAAGAGGCCACTATACCCAAGGTGCACAATGTTCCGTTGGCATTGCGGGGTCATATCAAAGTAGAGTTGGACCGATTGTGCATTGAAGGTATCATTGAGCCCATTGAATCTTCTGAATGACTCAGTCCCATAGTTTTGGCCAGGAAATCCAATGGAAATCTTCGCATGTGTGTGTATTTAAGGGACTTGAATGAATGTATTTGGATAGACAGACATCCGTTACCCAGGATTAGTGAAATGCTAATGGAGGTGAAAGGAGTTAAGTATTTTTCTACGTTGGATTTGTCAAGTGCTTACCACTAGGCACGGTTACATCCTGAATCGAAACCAGTCGTGGTCCGTGCAGGTAAGTGCGGTGCGGCGATGGGGCAGGGGCAGTCGACATGCAACGGGATAATGAAGATAAAATAAATAAATAAATAAAACCACTTACCTTGCCCTCGCCGCATCGCCAACAGTGTATGTTTTAGAAACATAGCCTCCCAAATATCGTCGGGGCAAGGACGCTTTTACAAAGTCGGTGCCTGTAAACGCCTTTGCTAATGTCCTCTAGGATTGATGTTACAGCAATGAAATACCCACAAGAAATGGCAGTCTGATGTTGGATATAATTCTGCGACATGACAATATGTGCACAATAGAAACATTATTTGTTTATTAGTACTTAGTTATGTACCTTTCTTTGCACGAACGACCACCGGGAAGGGGCGTTTGAGAGCATCATGCAGCAAGGAGAAATTCAGAATACATAAATGCAGGAGTATATAATAAAAGTATTTACCATAGATACAAAAGCAGTGGACGGTGTATGTGTTAGCTAAAATAAAGAATGATTTCAAGAGAGACAGAACTGAGAATTAGAAGGGTGGACGAGGGGCAGCGGGGGGTGAGGGGGGTGGAGAGCAGCGAACAGATGGGGTGTCAGGGGATGGAGAGGGCAGAGAGGACGTGATGGCCTCAGGTACAGACAGAGCTGCTGGAACATTACTCGAAGGGAGAGAGGAGTTACCAAAAACGTTACTGGCGAGAATTATTTTGGATACAGTAAATTAAGGGGTGTGCCTAGTACTGAAGATGTCGGGGTCATTGATAGAAAGCAGCGACAGTGGTGTCTTTCTTTGTAAATGGATGGGTCTCAAAGTGAAGAAGGTGTTCTCTTCTAAGAGCTGTGTTACCATGGAGATATAATCCTGCTACTAGGAAGCAAGCCTGTGGGTGGCTGTCAGCTCTCAGGGTGTCCATGCCAAGGTGACATGGCATGGATGTAAGCTGAAACAAATGAGAGTGATTGAGCCGGGTCTACCATGGCCCACCTCCCCCTCCCTCATCGCCAGGGAGCCTAGCCCCACCCTGGAGATGTGCCCTGTGAACCTCTTTGGTTCTGGGTCTAAAGGAGGGAGCGAGGATGCACGGCAAGGTTAGCAGTGTGCCCTGCCTTTGTGGGCAGCTCTTTGCCCACACCTCAAAGAGCCTTCCTGCCAGCGCAGGTCTCACACCTACAGTGACTGTTTCTCAAAGTGGGCGCCCAGCCTGAAAATGGGGGAGCGCTGCCCGTGTAAACAGAGATGCCCCGCCCCTTCCAGACCCCTGGTAGTCCATGGGGCAAGAGCATTAATTCCACAACGAGGGCCATAGCCATAGTGCCAATATCGGCAACACTCAGTTCCCATACAGCAACATACATAAATAAACCACACAACACCTTTTTTAGTGGAGAATATTGCTGCAGGTTTATTTGCATAACCAATATGCCAACATGGTGGGTTATCTTACGGGCGATCCCAGGGCAGGCCAGCCCCTATGCCGCCTGCCCGTCTGATGAGCCAAATTGCACCGTGGCCGTCGCCAACCGGTGGTTACCAATTATTGGGAAAGGCCACCTCTCCCCTCAGTGGACCGCCAGTCCACTCCCTTACTCACGCCCCCCCACAGGTGGGCGGAGTGTTCCAGGCAGCCTCCGGTTGCTCAGACCCACAACTGCCTGTAGGCTAACGGGGCGCCGTAGTTCTTCCAGGGGACCCGCTAATACATCCCTGGGTATCCTTGGCTTAGCACCCTGTTGTGCTGCTGCAATATAGTACCCTTCTGTACCTTGCAGACTCTGGATCGCCCTGTAACTCCTCCTGCAACACAAAACAATAAGTTAGAATCTTCCCCTCCCCGTACTACCCTTTGGCCGTCCGCAGGGTAAGCGGTAGGGTGGGAAACAGCGAGACGGGTAGCGGTCAAGAGACTGTACAGCGGGCGGGGAAGGCAATTATACCCCTGTCCCCTTCCCCACGGCCGGAAATGACGCGGCCTGCAGACCCCCCTGGTCCCTAGCCCAGGGAGCCTAGACAGAGGACTTCTGTGCCTTCCTGTGGCACTAAGGCGGCCGCCCTGTTGGAGTGTCCCCTACGGGGCCCCCCTGGGCAGCCTTGGCATAGTGCCAATATCGGCAACACTCAGTTCCCATACAGCAACATACATAAATAAACCACATGACACCTTTTTTAGTGGAGAATATTGCTGCAGGTTTATTTGCATAACCAATATGCCAACATGGTGGGTTATCTTACGGGCGATCCCAGGGCAGGCCAGCCCCTATGCCGCCTGCCCGTCTGATGAGCCAAATTGCACCGTGGCCGTCGCCAACCGGTGGTTACCAATTATTGGGAGAGGCCACCTTTCCCCTCAGTGGACCGCCAGTCCACTCCCTTACTCACGCCCCCCCACAGGTGGGCGGAGCGTTCCAGGCAGCCCCCGGTTGCTCAGACCCACAACCGCCTGTAGGCTAACGGGGCGCCGTAGTTCTTCCAAGTGACCCGCTAATACATCCCTGGGTATCCTTGGCTTAGCACCCTGTTGTGCTGCTGCAATATAGTACCCTTCTGTACCTTGCAGACTCTGGATCGCCCTGTAACTCCTCCACAGCTCTGGGGGTGGCCACCGTCACCACCAGGGCCCCCCACCAAGGCAGATATTCCTACCTACAGCCTGTTGCTTCCAAGGCCTCCCCAAGGCCCAGAAAAATTAAGTCCATGCCTACCCTTGAGAGGTGAATCCCATTCACTTCCCCGCATCAAGTAGACTTGGCATGCAGAAAACCATGACTGATGAAGCCAAATCCCTTTTGCCCCGTGAATTTACGCCTGGCGCTGTTCACTCTCCTACGTGATATCTCAATTGCGTCTCCCGCTCGGGCTCCTTGCCAAACTGGGCGAGGTAAAATTTCAAACCACCACAGTTCACATGCCCCCAGCTGATTACTCAACTGACACATGATGTCCCTCAAGTCTTGGAGCAGTACCCTGAAAAGGAGAGACATGGTAGGATCAACCGGCCCCCCCCATATAGTATAATGGCACCTTCCCACCGGTGCTGTGCTGCCACCCTGGTGTCCATACCCTTCGCGAGTGTATATGCACCCAGGATGACCTAAAACCATTAGCTTGGTGCAATACCTTAGACCAGTCCCTCCTGACAAGAAGTGCCAATGCGGGTAGAAGTAAGAGTTATAAGCCCGCCTTACTTCCACTCACCCAGTTATCTGTGTATTGCGCATGTCGGAGCAAGTCCCTCGAATTCAGCCAGTCACCACCCTAGGTGACACCTTGCCCTCCCAAACTTCTGCTAGTACACCAGGGAGCAAACAAGGCAGTGAACCGGAGGGGAACCATATGTATAAATACCTGCCCCCTTTACTGGGAAAGCCAGGTGTTCTTTAATCTTTTGCAGCCCTTTTGTACTTTAACCCAGAGTTTCCCCCAATTGTTGGACCGTAGCCCACTCGATGGATGACAACTTCCACAACCTGCATGGCTGCCAGCCATGGCTATAGGGCGGGAGAATTTACCCAACTTTATTGTTACTCAACTCAAAGGTACTCGTATTATCGACCTCAGAAGGATGAAATGCTAAGAGGACCTACCAGAATCTGTGACCAAGATGTCGAACAAAGCCCCTTTCGGTTCTGCCGCTCCACATGCCTGTGAACTTGTACCCCAGGGGCCAACCTCAGGCACCTAACCCTTACTTGGACATGTCTGGACTAGAAAACCAAATCTCAAAGGCCTGCCAACCGGCTGACCCCAAAATTGCAGTCCCAGTGTTAGCTGCCAACTCCCCAGGACAATTCGCTTAACTGGAGCAACTGGTGACATGTAATCAATTCTGGTCAGGGGACTTGGAGTAACATGAGTGATGCACCACCCTAACTATGACTGTAAAATGTGCTCTTGTAGTTGTCCGTATTAGTGCTCCGTCCCCTCCAATGCAGCACTATCAAGGCCAACCGCACCCTCTTGGGAATGGCACACTCACTCCCTAGCTGACAGAAAGTGCCTATTCGTGTGTAGCCCATAACCTTATGTGTTTCACTGACGGTATACCAGGATATGCTGAAACTTAGCTTGCTTTACTGCTGAGTGCGCGATGCACAATGACATTTGTCTTTACCTCACAGGGTTGCCCTAGGTACTCAGAATTCACACTGGACGGGATCCTCTCCCCGATTGGCTTACGGACGGAAGTACCGTTAAACTTTGGAATACCCAGTCCCGCTTGCATAATGCGCTCCGCTCCAGGCCCGCCCTGCAAGCTGCTGATGCTGCCCATCCAGGAAGAGAGACTACAGAAAGCTAGCCATACCCGCAATGCCTGACACTAACGATTCCTCAATATCCGCTCTACCTGAACCAAGTTAAGAGGCGAGCTGTCAGCATGCCACTGGCAATACCCTCTCTTGGAGCGCGAGGGCCAGGCCTCCTAGTAGACACAACACACGCATATCTAGGAAGACACCCGATAGCCCAGTGCGAGCAGAGGAAACGCTGTTCCTTGCACTGTATCCTTCTGCACATGTATGGCCATAGTAATGTCCTGGTATCCCCCTGACCCCCGCAACTGGCTAGAATACGTTCATCCGATAGTATCTTGGCGCTGCATAACATGTTAAATGTTACTCACACAATGGTACTAGTTTTATCAACCTCAGCAGGATGAAATTCTAAGGGACCTACCAGGCTCTGAACATGTGACCAAGAGAACCCAGGGCAGGCTTTTGGCACCTGATCCCTTACTTGGACATACCCGAGCTGCAGACCCACCTCTAGAAGGCCTGACAACCAGCTGCCCACCTCAAAACTAGATCGTCCCGCACCCACTCCGTAGCCAGGATGCTAAACCAGGTAAAGATGTATCGGAAGACCTATCTCTTGGCGCATGCCTGCCACCAATTCCAACGCGCACCCTAGTCTGATAAAACCAGGGCGCAGGGTAGCCTGCAAGGCTAAGCCCCCAAAGCAATTGCCCACCCCTGTGGAGGACACCAGGCAGGCAAATTCACGCGCATCGGATGCCGTGAGCCGCCAACGAGGTTAGAAAGAACCAGCAGATCTGAAAACAGCACCGAGGGGATAACCCAGTTGACCCCTAGCCCTGCTTCCCACTGGTCCAGAACTGGAACAACCGCATGTGTTAAAACGTGGCAGCATACCCTCCGCCACAGAAACTTACAAGCAGAATTGTTCGCTGAGGTATTTACCCCAGACCGAATGAAGCTGCAGTTAGATAGATATGAAGCTGTTCGCTGAGATTGTGGCCCCAAACCATGTCAGTCTCTGTCCCTGGCCTTCCCTCCTTGTGCTCCTTTTCACCCAATAAGGCTCTTCTGGGAAGCCGCTGCATCCCTGCCTACCCACTGCAATTGGAAGGCCATTGCAGCACTTAATTAAAGTCCATGGGTACTTCCTCACAGTGTGGTCTTAAACCAAAGAATTGCAAATTGTGTGCTGGGATTTTTGCCCCAATAATGTACGTCTTCTATCCTGTCCTCTCCTCGGCGCATCACCTTGGCCTTCAATGACAGAGACCCTCCCGGGTACCTCCCAAGCCCCCTGTAGGCCCGCCTGCCTCGCTCACTGCAACCTGCTGCAGGCAGTCGAGCAACTATGCCAGGCCTCACCTCAGGCGGACGCTTCAGTTTGGCCCACACCTAGCTCCTGCCGTGCTGCCAATCATAGTAACATCACAACTACTAACCCTGAGTTAGTGCAAGTGTGACCATCCTCCTAAACAGGCCACCAACGCTATAAGAATGGCTTGAGCAGCAAGCACGACATTCAATGTATATAAACAGAGTAACATGTTCTGACCTAGAGCTGTTCACGGCGACACATACCTAGAGACAACCGATATTGCGCGAAACTAGGATCCGCATTCGCCCGCGCTACATTGCAGCACAGCAGTTCTACAGAAAACCTGACACTTGTGCCACTAAAGCCATGACTCACGTCAGGCGGCCACTTCCTTTGCACCACACCTTGCTCCTGTCGTGCTGCCAATCCTAGTAACACCACGACTACTAACCCCGACACACATGTCAGCGTGACAAATTCACCTATTCCAAGCCTCATTGGTAGACGGGAGCTGCTGTTGTCTGTCTACTCCGCCCCACCTACCCACATATCTCCCTGCTAGCTGAGCAAATCATTAGTGCAGGTTATTTGTAGCACTGGATGGTTTTAATTGAACATAATTAGCTCTTATTACTGAAAAGGTTGGAGACCCCTGCCCTAGTCAGTCCATGTTGGGCAAAACGCTGTGCCCGCTAGAGGCAGATTGTCACACGCGCCGGAGCTGACACTAAGTGACAGAGCAGCTCTTGTGAAATTCCCTGGTTGACTTTCGCACAAAGTGGATTTAAGCAAAATGAGGCTGACAAAATAATGCCAGTTTAAAATTAAAGTGCTATATAAACTGCTTAAAAAATCCAGGAGAAATGCGCGCTGCAGAACTGACCTGCCAGACCCAGGCGAGAACATCAGCATCCCATGAATGTGCAGATTCGCACAGCTGACACCAGAGCTGCAATGCCACTGAATCGTGGCCCCTTGGTGCTGCGCCCGCGACTGCCTAAGGAGAAGTGCAGGTATCAACACCCCTTTGGATGGGCGCCCACGGCATCCAGCCCTAACCCTTGGGCAATCGCTGTCCAGGCATAGTAAATAATAATATGTAGATGATGAAAACCAGTCTTCCTGGACCAGCACCATGTTCATCCCCGAGAGGGGCAGGCGCCCAAGGTTGCATATATCCCTTCCCAATCCTTGATGTTTTGGGTCTCCCCTTAGTTACTCTCCACTACACACATTTGTACCCCCAAATTGCACCACACCTTGCTCCTGCCGCGTTTCCCCCCTAGAACATCACTACTACCATCCCTGACAATATTGAAACGTGACAAAACAGACTATTCCAAGCCCCAAGCTAGAAGAATGGCTTGGGCTGCAGGTATAGTAATGCCAATGCATGTACAATTAGTCAATGCCAGTTTTGAACAAATGTAAATAGGACCTTACAATTGCCAAATGAACTAGATCCCCAGCCTGCCTGTAGCTAAATTAACGGAAAGGTCCTCCTCGTACATCACGCTTGTCCCTCCTTAGTGTCATTCTTCCAACCCCCAATTGTACGACCAACTGCGAGGCTGAGAAGCCCTGGCGTTTGGCAACCCTATAACATGTACAACCGTCCTGTCACAATGTTGCCCTAATTTTTGTGCTACGGCTAAACCAGGTTACCTCGCAGAGGCAGAATGCAGTAGTTAGTGCCATGGCTCCTGGTTTTACGCTGCTAGGCTTCACCTGAGTCCTCTTCTCTGCCTGAACTGGAAGACAGTGGCCTCTGCCTGCCGTACCTCGATGGGAGCTCTCCACACCTGACCAACGTGCCTAGGTCATGAACTCTGAACACCACCGTGCTGCGGTGCCCGCCGGCGTGTACCAGGCATAACTGCGACGCCTATGGCCGTCTACCTGGTGCATCCCAGCTATCCCGGCACTGTCCGTGCACACACAAGTGCACAAAGGATTCCACGCAGAGTCAACTACCCACTACTCTCAGACGCGTACCTGGCATAAAAGACACATCCACAGCCCCTGCTAGAGACAGCCAACACTTAAAAGACAAAACAGAACGTGCGCAGGCCACGCAAACATGCAAGCAACAAGCTGCCAAGTGGCTGTTTATGGCAGCCGCTGACTCTCTACCAGCAGCACTCCATAAGGGCACCCTTCTGTTCTATAATAGAGGCAGCCTCTGGCTCTTTATTGCGGTCTGCCTCTTAGGCCTTAATACGAGGCGTTCAATACCTCAGAACGGTAACATCTGCTCCCTCACCATGATAGAGAACTCCTGCAAAGGCTTTCACTGCAAGATACTGGGACAATTTCAATGTGGGGGCTGGCCACCGACAACCATGTTGAGTTGTACTGCTGCCCTGCAGCATCCCAACTTGAATGCCTTGACTGGGCTGGTCATGCTGCTGATACATATTAGAGTTAAGTGTAATTTGCTTTGTGCAGCAACCAAATTACCCTTCATGACATCTTTGGTACTTATACCCATTAGCCCCCGCAATTCCCCAAGCCATAATCTCAACCCGTCAAACAGCCCACAGGGACCGCACCGGCACACGGCGCTGTCCCCACAAGGGCAGCAAGTGCCCAGCTCGTCTCCCAAACATGACTAGCGCAGAGCAGGGAGGTACCGCATTTTTTTTTTTGTGCATGTTAATAGAGCGCGAACTCGACCCGGAGGTATTGGAGCGCTTATCTGAGCACCGAATATATATTACACATGCCGGCACGGGGAGATTAAGTGATTTGCCCAGAGTCACAGGATGTGGACGCGACCCCGACTGATGAGCCCAAAGCGACTCAAACCCTGGTTTCCATTTCCAAAGTCGGCAGTCTAGCCGACGGACCACATCCCCTCGGAGATATGGCGGCAGCTGCATGGAATTAGCCTATGATACAGGCAATCGAAAAAATCCCCTCGTGTTGGCCAGTGCCCGGAGGAACGCCCGGCGGACAAATCCCCCGTCCCCCTCGCATCAGAAATGCGCCACTCGATTGGCCGTGCATGCCTCCCCGGCACTGTGGACCTCAAAGGCACCGAGCGCAGCCAAGCTCTGGCTGAACCAGCTGACTCCCGCACTATCACGGCCTCACGCCCGCGGCCCCTTCCCGTCACCGGGAGTGCCGGCACCTTCCGTACAGCCGGGGGCACCAACGGAGACATTGATGGGTACCTGGCCGGGTGACCTGTACATCACTGCCCTGGTTACCCTATCAAGTCCTCGAATAAGCAGGTGGAGAGAGGTAAGCTGTGGCCTGCCCAGGCCCTCGGGTGGAGCTGGGGGCATATTGCGCGCACTGGCGGCGCATGCGGAGTTGCCCAGCCAGCGGACGCGGCAAGAGGCTGTAAAGCCGAGGCACGGAGAAGAGCTGGGCCCTGCCCCCGGCAGCCCAGGCCACAGGGGGAGCAGCGGGGCCTCGCTGCCCTCCCCACCAAGCGCAGCATGGCAAACCGGGCGGGCCGGCGCTGTCGCCACCGGGACGCCCCAGACGTTGAGATGGCGGGGGGGGGTATGGGGGCGCCTCGCAACCTAGCTGCCACCCCACACGAAATTCAACCGGGCCCAACACCGACAGGGCAGAAGTTACGGTGAACAGCTGGCTTCCCCCCACCCGAACCCGGCACCCGTGGCCTCTCAGTGCAGCATCACCGAGGCAAGCCGGGACCAACGCCGTCATGTTATAGGAGAGCGGAGACCCGGCGGGCTCACCACACTACATCCCGACCCCAGGATCACAAAGCGCAGAGTCCCCGCGTGTGCAAGCTCCTGGAGTGATCCGGGCCACGAACCCCTACATGGCCTCGCCCCTCCTTCAGGGCTTGCCCCGACTGGAGGAGGTCCCCCCCTGGCGCAGTCCTCCCCCCCTCCCATGGCGGCCGCTGCCACGGCGATGGCCGGACATTGCCGCTTGGTATAAGGGGGAGGGGGGAAAAGATAGCACTCACCGGAGAACTGCACCAGAGGAGACCAGAGGCACGACCAAACAGCGAGACGGGTAGCGGTCAAGAGACCGTACAGCGGGCGGGGAAGGCAATTATACCCCTGTCCCCTTCCCCACGGCCGGAAATGACGCGGCCTGCAGACCCCCCTGGTCCCTAGCACAGGGAGCCTAGACAGAGGACTTCTGTGCCTTCCTGTGGCACTAAGGCGGCCGCCCTGTTGGAGGGTCCCCTACGGGGCCCCCCTGGGCAGCCTTGGCATGGGGAGGCATGAGGGCCGGAACCCTCTTTATTTCTGTGTGGCACCTTAAAGTGACAGAATTCGGGATGGACTAGCAGCTTCCAAATAAAGGTGAATCTCTGACATCGAGGTCAGTTTTAGCCCCCTTCCTGCCACCCATAGATTATCTGATGCAAGCAATTACAATGTTACAGGAGGGCTCTGCATTTATCTCACCCAGCCACTGCAGAATTTTAAATGCAGTCATTTCGGTAAGGTTTAGCTGTCTCAACTGGGCACACACAGCATGTTTACCGTAAGCAGCCCAGTGTGATCCAAGAATGTGCCTGCACACTGAGAACGTGAGTTACTTACCACGTGGGGATTGGGCCTCGGCAGAGATGTAAAGCGATTGCATCTGAATTTGAAGACAACTTCAACATGACGATGTGTGCTGCTCTCTGCCTTGTGCTTGCAATGCAGGCCTGATAGCCTGAGGCAGCACAGAGACAGTGAGTTATGTTGCCTTTTTTTTTGGGCCTAACCGGTAAACTAAGCCTTGCAGTAGGCGAGGATGACCGGTCCCCAAACAAGAGTAAATATTTGTGCTTTATTTTAACCACCCAGAGGTTCTTTGAGTTGTACAGTTGATCCAAGCAATCCTCCGTCAGATTTAAACTTAAAATATTCAGCATCTCCGACTGATGAATGAAGCAGCACGCTAGGTATAAACAGTATTGCCTTATTTTGCAAATTGTGTGGCTACCACTGAGAAAGGACACGCGTGATTCCCTAAGTAGATCATTGTTTGGTGCACTTTAATGTATTTAAACATTGTTTGATGCAAAGACACACAAATGAAAATATTCTTCTTGGAAAAGCTGAATAAGACATCCTTTTCTCCAAGCAGTGCTCAGTTGTGTTTTGCATAGTTCTATTGTGTTCAGTATATCCACATTTATTTAAAATGGATTGCTGGTACATTATGTCAACCCTGTAAAACAGTTTTTATCACTGGAGTTTTTGAGGCAATTGCTACTCTTATGTTTCCTGTCAGAAATGGTTAGGTTAAGTTTGTTTAATAAAACGTGATTTGTTTCGAATTCCTACGTTTATTTTGAAGCAACTTCACCCACTCTATTACTGTCCTGAAACTTGACAATAGTAAAGTTTTGAAACATTGAACTGATAGCAACCAGTATTGTAGTCTTGACACGCATCAGACAAACAGTTTTTATTCATTTAGAAGTGCTTGAAAGATCACTCACTGAGTTACACAACTTTATGTGAGAATAGTGTTGAACAAGACTTCTCTTTGGCTTATGTTTTCAAAACTGTCTTAGGGCGTAAATAATATCCTCCTAGCCACCACTGGAAATCGGGCCTGCTCGCTATGCTCACTTGCTCGGTCTAATTCAGGGCTGGTGTTTATGTCCCCACTGCTTGGAGGTGATATATTGCACTTTTCGCCTCAGCCCCACATTGCCTGCTTCTGCCGGAGGCTGCAGTGTGATCAGACCATGGGATTATGTACTGTGTGTCACATCAGCCAGGAGCCCAGATGTGGAAGGAGCATCCATTAGGCAGGGAAAGACTGACAGAGAGTGAGGCAGAGGTTGAGTGATAAGGAAAGGGGGTGCATAGGGCAAGCTCCTGCTTGACTGTGGAATTTTATCACAGACCACCACAGAGGCCGCTTTGGCCCACCATGGCGACATGGATACTGTCCAAGTCTCTGCACTCTGTACCATTCCTGCAGCCAGCCCCAACCACCAGTGACAGCCACAAACCTTCCTGCCCAGCCTGTTAATCGTTTAGACCAGCGCCAGGGCAGGAGATATGCAAGGGCCTGCAGTCAGGCTGGTCACAGATCCTGCATAATGTGTAAATTCCTAGGGCAACTCCAAGTTAATAACCTACAATACAATATAAATTCTCTAACATAAGAAGAGACGAACATGTAACCGAATTTTTACAAAAATACAAAAGTGATTTTTATTGAAAACTTAGAAACAGATTTAAAACAATCCACATACACACTCCATCCATGTCATCATTCATACTAGTCATTCATGCTTTATACATTGAAGAAACAGTAGACATATATTTACACATATTTCATGTTCATATTTCAGCAAGATATCTAAAAAATGATGACTACAATTCAAATATTCATTGATAACAAGCCATAGATTCAGGCTGCTCAGTTTTTTGACAAATGGGTGTCTGTGTCAATAACGTGGCTGAAACCCAGGGTAGTGTCCTACGCGCGTTTCGGCACAGCCGTGCCTTCTTCAGGAGAAGCCACAATGGATAAAATACAATATCCTTCTGATGGGCAAGGTCCGCTTGAATCCCGAAAAGAGGAGGTAAACGATTTAAAAGGGTACCACCTATTTGCATCAAGGTGCACAGGTATGTCCCCAATGCGCAGTGGAACAATATAGATATTGATAGCCAATTGAAATCAATCTGGGGATTCGTGAAGTCAAAGATATTAAGGATGCTCCATGTAGGTCCGGGCATCTTCACATGGATATGCCTCAGACCGCACCTTAATGAAAAGCCGTGCGCGCCGTGTAAGCGTCCTGCGGCACAGATCCTGACCATCACCTCCTGAGCAGGGGACAGGCCATTCCAACAGCTCAACTTCCCTACTTGCAGCTGAATCTATGCATCTGAAACTGGAGCTGGATAGACTTCACTAACCATTATGTCTGGACCAGATCAGGGACTAACATATGGGGAGTACAATTACCCAGTAACTGCTATCCACAGCCAGCTCAGGTGAGGCATGGAGTAGCACCTCGTGAAATAGATGCCTTAATGTTTGCCCATTTTTGTTCAGTTATGGCCTGTTTTATCCTTCACCCAATGCCTCACCTAAAACTTCATTTTATTTAACCTGCTAGCAAGTCATTATTACACTGTTTGTGTGTGCCACACAGGACACCTTTCTTGAGCTCACAGCACCGTCATTCATTTTTCGGGGATTTAGGCTTATTTTTCATCATCAGATTTTAACCCAGAGCAAGACAGAGAAATGGAGAAATGGTGATAAGAGGCCAGAAGACAAAGAGAGGAAGACAGGACAAAAGGAATAAACAGGGATGAAAAATAACTTGCAAGAGCGAGACAAAGAGGATGGTGGAAAATGAAGGAATCAAGAGTGTGCAGCCTTAATATTTGGCAACCCCAACATCTGGCAGCACCGGCAGCTGTCTCCTAAGAAAATCTTTGCACCCCCGCCACTTATTTTTTTAACAAATTAAATATTGCTGATTAGGAAATACCAAGCGATTTTCAAACCCTTCCACAACACATGTATCCAATCTCATGTATGGACACCCTGCTTTTAACTACTCCATTTATAGAGTTATTGCGGTCCTTTGATGTCATGGGAGGAAAGGACAGGTCCGTCCCATGGGACTGCTGGAAATCTGTGTTCCACAAAATAGATTAATGATTGATGAAAAAGAGAAACCCCACCAATCTACCCCATCCCAGCCACTGGACACTTTATTACGATCAAGCAATAATGCTCATGTTTTATATCTTAATGTATTATAATAGTTGATACCCAGCATAATGCCCATTACATATAGTGTGTCTATTCAGTGCACATTTTGCCTGATTGGCACATGATTTAAGGCTAGTAGCATGATGGCCTTGTAGCACAGTAATTCATCCAGCTTACCTATCACGAAACACTGCTATGGAGCAGTAATGGCAATACTGGGACAAAAATGCTAGGCAAATGTACCATTTACCACCATTTATTAACATGTTTTTGTGAGGGTACTCTGAATACAGCCCGACCTTCCCTGAGGGTCTGAGTTCCCTTGCGACTGTCACCAAGACCCTTCAAATTTAATAAAGCTTCTGAGTGTGAGTTCCATCGCAGTAGGAAAATGCCTCTTTTTCATGATCACCCCCCAATTCTTTGGACTGATGCTGTTGTTTTGTTTGACCCTGTGCACCAGGACTCCGCTAACCAGGCCCCAGTGCATGTACTCTGACACCTAAAAACATGTCGAACTTGACAATACCCCTAAGTGGCATATTTAACTTACATATAAGTCCCTAATACATGGTACAAAACGCACCCAGAGCCTGTAAGGTAAATGCCACTAGTGGACTGTAGCCAACATTGTGACACAATAGTGGCAATGCACAACATGACTGCAGGCCTAACACTGTAACCTGTCTGTGCAGTTTTACAAACTGCAAATTCGACCTGCCAAAAAAAAACCTTTTGACAGGTCTAATACTTCTTTTAAAATATTATGTTACTCCTCTGTAGGCCGCAAATGCCCAGAAGCAGGTTGCATGGTATTTAAAAGTAGGACATGTAAATGTTTAATCTTAAACATATCCTTGCAAAGAAAAGGCATCACAAGATAGTTTTACTGTAGCAGGGTTAGCTGTTCCATGGGAAAGTACAGGGAGGTAATAGTAAAATTCAATATTATTATCCCCGCTTAGGAAGTAGCTGCAAAGCTACTTGTTGGACTGTTTAAAATATTTATTACAAGCCTAATTTAATGGTAAAGTCAAATTCGTACTGAATATTGTAAGAAAATGGGTTGCTGATTGAGGGGGTGAAACCCTATTCAAGCAGAAACCACAAGCCTTGTCAGGATTTAGTTGCAAGCAAGCCCTGAATTAACTTGTGCTCAACCCTCTGGTAGCTTGGCAGAGACCAGTCAGGCGTAACTTAGTGGCAATGTGTAAAGTGAAAACACTACACAAGAAAATTCCTACACCAATTTAGAATAATAGAGTAAATGTTAATAAATACATCAAGACCAAAATGACCAAAATCCAATCAGTAGAACCGGAGATATGGGATTTTAAAGATTTTAGTGAAAATAGCGCCAAAAAGCACATAGTACCAACTTTGGTTATCTGGTCACGCTGGACCGGGACAAAGTCACAAGTTCATGCCACCTGCGGTGGGGCGTGGGCTATCTACATGGACCCAGTTAGGCCCGCTGAACAAGAGTACCTTAAATCTGAACTAGAGAACCTTAAATTCTGGTTGCGATGTCCCACATTGAGCATGTGTCACACAGTGGCAATTCCTAGGAGCTGCAATGCGAGGCCCAGCATCGTCCTCAAGGATGCTGACAATGAGGGGCTTGCGGTGCAAAGTCCTGCGTTGGGATGCATCACAGTCTGGTTGGTTCTGAGGAAGCTGCAGGACTTGCGATGCAAGTCCTCCATTGATGTAGATAATGCTGTCGACTAACACCTGCGTCAAGGATGCAATGCGCAGCGGTGGTTCCTGGAAGGCTGTGGGCAGCGATGCGAAGTCCTTGCTTCAGGGAAGTCCATGCAGCAGAGGTGACGTGTCGGTTCTGCTCAGGGTTGTGCTGCGCAGCAGAAGAGATGAGTTGGTTCTTTTGAAACTACAGATAGGCTGGTAGACCACATTCAGACACACTTCCAAGGGTACAGAACTGTGATGGTACCACTTGGGAGGGCAGGACTCACAGATGGCAGAGTCCAAGGGTTCAAGGTGGTTCGAGCCTTCCATCACTGAGGCTGCCGCAGGTAGCAGGCCAGCTAACTAACCCTTGAAGTCACTCTGGTGGTCCTGGGTTCAACAGATGTGGGTCCAGTCCTTCTCACCCAGGCAAGAGAGCAGCAGGCAGTAGGTCAGCACAACAGGGCAACAGTCCCTCAGAGCAGCAGCCCAGCAGAGTGGCAGTCCTTTCAGCAGCACAGCAGTCCTTCTTCCTGGCAGAGTCCACAGGTCCAGAAGTGTACCAAGTTGGTGGTGTCAGAGGTTCAATACTTATACTCAGTGGTGCCTTTGAAGTTGGGGAGACTTAAAAGAGAGGCCTTTGAAATGTACAGAGTCTTTCCCTTCCTGCCCTGGCTCCAGACTCACTGCAGGTTCCAACATTTATACCTGGTGCCCACTTTGGAGTGGAGGAAGCTTCTAGAGATTTCCACCCCCTGAGGTATCAGGCATCCCCTTACTCCCTGTCCTGGCCCCAGCTTTTTTGGGGTCACAAAAGACCAAAAGATTAGTGACAAACCCTTTGTGAGAGTGTTCAGGCAGAGCCTTTGTGATGGGCAAGTGTGGCAGATGACAGCTCCTCCCCCTCATTAACTCAGAGTGGCCCATTCTACCAACACCTATCTTCCCTTTGTCTCACTGTCTGGGGCCAATGCACAAAGACCAACTGCCAGCTATACCTAGTCATGTGACCCAGGATAGGCTACAGGCACCAAATGGTTAGGACAAGAAAATGCCAACTTTCTAAAAGTGGCATTATCAGAATGTTCCGAGTCTGCTGATTCTCTGTTCGGATGCTTGACTCTGCTTCTCGGCTTTTTGGAGTCTCCACTGTGCGGCTGACCGTGACGCAGGGGCGCTACGCTGAGGCTGACGTTGATCGTGCACTTCCGGGAGAAAGTCGAGAGAGACGCGAGAGAGACGCAACGTGGGAGCCGATGCTGGAATTGCCAGACCGCCGGATTGCGGCAGTCTGAAAGTTTTAAGGAGCCGTCGCTGCGGGACTGCAGCGGATTAACTGCCTCTACAATAAAGCACCGCGCCCTGGCTCCGCGGAAAATTTAACACGGGAGCCAGGAGACGTGTCTTGGACTGGGGTTTTTTAACTCCCTAATCCCCGCTAATACCCGCTAATACCCGCTTCGTAAAGGAGGCCCAATAACGTCCCCACATTGCACATGGTTGGCCACCGGTAGGCGGGGGGCAAAGGGCCCAAGGCTTAAACGGAGAAGGGGCTCAAGGGAAAAGAAGTCCCTAGGCAGAAGCAGGAGACACGGTCAGCCAGTTATTGCACAGTGGAGGTAAGTGAGATTTGTATCAGAGACTAGGCTACTTGTTTTAAAAATCATTTCTTGTGCTAGTATATCTGGCATAGAAAAGTTCGTACTCCTGATTTACATTCTGATAAAAGGGTGCCGGAGTTAAAAAAAAAACAGTGGTGCAATACGCTGCCAGGAAGTAGGCCTGAGATTCAGACCGTTCATCTAATCAACACATAAAAGTTAAGGGATTCGGAAGGAGCCCCCGAAAGATGGCACCAAGGAGGTCAAAAGTTTGTAAAGTGCAAAAAGACCCTGGCAGTTTTATTAATGAGTCTACAATCGAAAATGGGACTTTAGCAGAAAGTATGGGATCCCCTAAGGAAATTGTAAAGAGAGCCTCAAAGAGAAATAAAAGTACAGTGGACAATACCCTATCAGGAGCGAAAGGAGGGACGCTAGTGTCCAAATCAATAAAGGACTTCGTAGGAAAGCATTTTAAGAGAATGCAAACCCCTGTCAAAACCTCGGACTCAAGTAAAGAACCGGTAAACGATCAAGGGACCTTGGGTCACAGTGCCTCTGGGTCGGATGTATCATTTTGTAACCAAATGAACTTAAGCCGAATCGATCCCATCTTGGAACCCAGATTATCTTCTTCTCCTCGGCTCTTCTCCTTGCCCGAGGGCATCGGCATGGATTGCGAAGGGTCGGCCGTAAATGGTATAAGGAGTGATCAGAGAAATGATTCTGCCCAGACTATAACATCTACGTCTGCTAAAAGCACGGGGCAACCCAAAAATCAAGGAACAGAGTCTATAGAAATATCAGCACGCAATATCACTCTGGGTATAGACATATCAGCCACACCTTCAGCATCAATGCTGGATATAATGCTGATGTTACAAAAAACTCTGCAAGGATTATTAGAAGTGACTGTGTTAAATAATAATATATTAAAACCCATGAAACTCAATTTCAGAAAATTGTGGGGGAATTGCAAGAGATTAGGGGCCTAATGCCAACAGTAGTGAGACCAGTCCCGGACTCCCCGTTGCAGGGTTGTGCCAGGGACGCTGAGCAAATGATTAACCCACAGGAGGTATATATCTCTAGACGCCCGATGCTGGTTAACAGATGGAGGGATCAAATGAGGTATAGGTGCTATAGGCTAAGAAGAAATACAAGAAGATTGGTGTTACTAAAGGGGAAGCCTAAGGCTGTGAAGAAAGGTAGGGGTAAAGAAGGCCCAAAGGGAGCAAGAGGTAAAGGGGGAATAGAAGAAGTAACCCCTCAAGTGTGCAGACCTATATTAAGGAATAGGAGGTCAATGGGGGAACCTAAGAGTGCTCCAAGTGTGGCGGATGTGGCAGTGGGGGAAAGAAAGGTCCAATTAAAATCAGCGCCATTGAATAGGAGGGGGGCCAAAGTGGCTAATCAGCGTGAAAAACCCGAGGGGCGAAAGGATAAGATCAGAATTCTAGCGGAAAGTAAGAGATCATTAAAAATAACATCTATGAAAAGGAATTTGAAGGAAGGGGAGTTAATTGGTGCCATACCAACAGAAGACACGGGTAATCTGTGGTTACACTTTGAACCAGTTGAAATAGAGAAGGGGAGGAAAAAAGGAAGGAAGGTCATTCCCCTAAATCGTTCCCAGCTTTTATTCTCCTTCTCAAAATGTCCAAGCTTGAGGGAAATTGGTACGAAGGACCTGAGACAAGTAGGATTTAGTTATAATAACAAAGGGAAAGAAATTACCAATGTATTGGTATACTCAGGTCTGGTTAAAGCAGCCATTGTAAATGCCGAAAAAGAGGTAGTGAAAGAGGGGATAAGATTAATACCAATTGGGGAACTGGTGGGGAGGAACCAGCAAGACAGGGCCTTTCTGACATGTCATTCAAGTTTGGTGAAAAGGCAGATAAGGCTGATAGTAGGTGAAGGAAGGGAAAGAGAAAATATTAAAATAGCTGTTGAGAATCATGGGTTTAGCAAACCCTGGGGCGATTGGACCCCTGATGATAGTTGACTAAGCTCGCCCCAGTGGAATCAAAACGTTGTTGACCATCTCAGTGATATTGACTAGGGAATGGGGGCATCACATAGCCTGAAATTAATATCTTGGAATGTAAATGAGCTAGGTGGGGAGACAAAAGTCGAATATGTAAAACATCTAGCCCAGGGTGCAGATATCATCTGCTTACAGGAAACTTGGCTATGCGACAATACCCCTGTAATTGAAGGCTTTGCCCAACTGCATAGAAAAAAAAGGTTCGGCCGTCCAGCCGGGGGGATTATGACTCTCACCTCAACCAGGATTGCGAAAAAGGTGTTGTCAATAAAAGTGACATGCAAATGGTTGTTGGTTTGTAAGGTATCCCTGCTGGTCACAGAAAGGATGTGCGAACATCTGGTAATTGTGAATGTTTATATACAAGACCCTTGGTTTAAGGAACTTTTGAGCTCAAATAATATAGCGCCAGCAGTCTTCCCAAATTGCTCCACTTCCAGACAAGATGTAAAGCTAGGGAAATACCTGGGATTAAAGGGGCTGTTCTGCTTAAATGGTAGGTGGAAAACAGACTGCCCGGCCAAACAGACCTTCAGGTTAGGTACCCAACTTTGACCCATTGACTATGTGTTTATTCATGCTTGGAATTTTGCCCTCTTAAAAGGGTTCCAGGTAACCCAGAGTGAAAGAAGCGATCATAATGCCCTTCACTTTGAATTAGCCAGGGGGTCGTTAAGTCCCAGTGAAATAGTACTCCCACAACAATTAGAGTATCCCAGACGCCTGACAACAAGATTGACAGAGGACTACATCGAAAAGTTGGCCAGCTTGCAACAGAAATTAACATTGGAAAATGCAAGGGCTAAGAAAGTGGCTTGGTTTGAGGGAACGATAGAAGAAATGGTACAATGCCTTAGGGTAGAATTAAAAAGTAAGAATTTTCGCCCTAATGCTATGCAAACAACGCAAGGAAGACAATCAAGTTGGTTTAACGGGGATTGTATGATTAAGAAAAGATTAATAAGGAGAGAAGAAAGAAGTTTAAGAATAAAATATGACCATGGAAGACAGTCAAAACTGAATCAATTGAGGAAAGAATATAAAATGCTAGTCAGGAATCAGAAGAGGGTTTTTAAAGAGAAATGCTGGGCAAATTTGCTGGAAACAATTGAAGCAAAAAACATACGTAAGTTTTGGAAACTGATGCAGGAAGCATCTGGACAGTCACTGGGGGCTATGCCTTGTGTAGTGGAAGAATCAGCATGGGAAGAGTACCTAGGCGAACTATACGGGTCAAGTGTAGAGGCTGTTGGAAGTAATACTCTCACCTGGAGAGGGGCTGTAGAAGACTTAAAAACTCTTTTTACAGTAGAAAAGGTAAAAGACATTATAAGAAACTTAACTTTAACCCGTGCAGCGGGACCTGACAATCTCCCGGCCATTATAATAAAATCTCAGTTAAATTGGTGGGCGGAATTCCTATCCTATATGTTTTTGGCCATGCTGGATTCTGGCCAAATCCCCGAGAAGTAGAGGGGGGCAGTAATTAGACCTATCCATAAGAAGGGAGATAGGAAAACCCCAAAAAATTACAGATTGATGAACCTACTGGATATTGGGGAAAAAGTTTTCGCCAAAATAATCTTGGGCAGTTTGAAGGATTGGGTGGAACAGCGGTCGATCGTGCTAGTGGAACAAGGAGGTTTCAAGGAGGGGCACTCTACGGTTGACCACTGTTTTGCCCTATGGGCCGTGGCGCGGAAGTCTATGGAGCAGCAAGGAAAGCTGTGCTGCTGCTTTGTCGACTTCCGCGCGGCATTTGACCTGGTGGACAGGGGATGCCTCTGGGAGACCCTAAGGAAATACGATACCCCGGAGGGACTCCTGGCTATTATCCAGGAGTTACATAGCTTTAACTGGGCCAGGTTATTAAGGATTTGGCCGGGGGGCTGACACCGAAAATAATGATCAACAATGGTCTAAGGCAGGGTTGTGTAGTGGCCCCCCTACTCTTCGCCATATACTTGGCTGATCTGCCAACTATGTTGGCGGTAGATAGAAGTGCTAGCCCAAAAATGAATAGGAAACAACTTTCCTGCCTACTGTATGCCGATGATTTGGTAATTTTCGACCAGACAGAGATGGGCCTACAGAGGAAGTTAATTGCTTTTAATGAATATTGTGCGGCTAAGCAATTGACTGTAAATATGGACAAAACTAAAATACTGTGCTTTGGAAAAAAAGACCTGAGATTTAATTGGTACCTGGGCCCAACCAAGTTGGAAAATGTGAACGAGTATAAATATCTCGGTGTCTAGTTTAATAAGTCTCTAAAATGGGACATGCATTTGGAGGCCCAGAAAGCTAAAGCTCTTACATCAGTGTATGGGTTGAGAAAATGTAACCGCATCTATGGGGATATGTCCCACTGACCATTGTTGAAAGCGTATAATGCTATGATTCCCCCGCAATTACAATATGGAGCAGAAGTCCTGTGTTTAAGTGGGAAAACTAGTTGGGACATCGAGGAAGGGAAATGTTTAAAACCATTAATGTCATTACCTGGCTCCTCTATGATTCAGGCAATCAGATTGGAGCTGGGCTTGACATCATGGAACGTACAGGTGCAAGTGGCCCTCAAGATTCTGGATAAGATTGGGTTCAGGAGAAGTTAAGAAAGTATCACAATGGTGTAAAAATGAATCTCTGCATAGTGAAAATGAAATGAAATGAAATGAAATGAAATGAAAATGGGTTCTTATAAAGCGCATGGCTACCCGGAAGCGTCCCAGCGCTGAGCGGAACCAGAGTGAGCAACCCGCCTATGGGAAAAGCCAGGTCTTCAGACATTTGCGGAAGGTGAGGTGGTTGGGTTCCCTCCGAAGGTACAGTGGGAGGGTGTTCCAAAGCTTGGGGGCATTATAGGAAAAAAGCCTGCCTCCGCTTCTGGCTCTCTTAATTCTGGGCACTGCTGCCAAATGGAGCATATCCGAGCGGAGGTTTCTGGAGGCTTTGTAAGGACAGATCAGGGTTTTGAAAATGGGTGGTCCAGTCCCTTCTAGGGACCTATGGGCCACACAGAGGGCCTTGAACTTTATTCTCTCCTGAACCGGGAGCCAGTGTAAAGAGCGCAAAGCAGGCTTTGCAGAGCAGCGGTGGCTAGTGCCGATAAGCAATCGTGCTGCAGAGTTCTGAATAGTCTGTAGTCTAGCGACTACTGAGTTGGGGGCCCCCAGATATAGGGAATTGCCAAAATCTATTCTGGACAAGATCAAAGCCTGTATCAGTAACTTTTTTGCTCGGAATGGAAGAAGGGGAGTACTTTACGGATCATTTTAAGCAGACCATAACATGTGGCGACTGTCTTCCTTGCTTGGGTTTTAAAGGAGAGATCTTGGTCTAGCCAAATGCCTAGGCTCTTTATTTCAGATTTTGGAACTGGGGCCCTACCCATACAGACAGGCCAGAGGGCATTGAAATTCACATTTAAGTGATTGCCAAGCAACATCAGCTCGGTTTTGTCGCCATTAAGTTTGAGATGAGAAAGACTCATCCATTTAGCCACTTCCTTCAGACAGGAGTGTAGGTCAGTGGGCGACTGGTCGGCTTGATTCAGTGCTACGACCAGCTGCGTGTCATCAGCATAGGATACTATGTGGATCCCGAAAGGGGCGACAATATCCGCCAAAGGGGCCATATAAACATTAAAGAGCGTTGGACTCAGGGAGGAGCCCTGAGGGACTCCACACTGCAAGGGCAAAGGATCTGAGGTGATGTGATTTTCAAACACCTGAAAGAGCCTTCCTTCCAAGAAGGATTGAAGCCAAAGAAGAGCTTGGCCTGATACTCCTACCTTTCTGAGACGGTGAACCAGAATTTGATGGTTCACCGTGTCAAAGGCTGCGCTCAGGTCAAGGAGGATAATGGCGGATGAGCCTCCTGAGTCGAGGATCTTTCTAGATTCCTCCGCAACCATTATCAAAGCTGTTTCAGTTCCTTGACGAGGACGGAAACCTGTTTGGGATGGATGGAGTAGATCATGGGACTCAAGAAACGCAGAGAGTAAATGATTAACATATTTTTCTGCTATTTTGCTCACTCCAGGGAGGAGCGAAATAGGTCGGTAATGCCTAGATCATTGGGATCCAGATGGGGTTTCTTTATAAGTGCTTTGACCATGGCTCTTTTCCACTCGGGGGGGGACCAGGCCCGAGGCGAAGGAGGCATTGATCATACTAAGGATGGGGGGAGCAATTATGGGTGCTGCCATTTTCAGAATATTAAGTGGTGCAGGGTCAAGGGGCGACCCACTTTTCACAGAAGCTAGAATCGGTATAAAGGTTTCCAGAGTCAAAGGAGTAAAGGTCTCCAGGAGGGGAGCATTCGCGGCTCGGCTAGAGTCAGTGATGTTGGGTATAAAAATATTATCTTTCACGGGGAGGAGTTTAAGAATATTTTGCACTTTAAGGTAGAAAAATTGTGCAAGATCGTTACACCGGCGTCCGGAAAAGTCAGGAGTCGTCGGTGAGTCGGGGACTTTTAGTAGCTTTTTGGTGATCTTAAAAATTTCCCTGGGAGAGTTGGCTGCAAGGGAGATCTTTTCCTCAAAGTATAGAGCTTGGGATCTCTTGATTTCAGCTTTATACGTTCGTAAGGTTGCTCTATATTCTAATTTCTTGTCGTGAGAAAAGTCTTTTCTCCAAAGCCTCTCCGATTTTTTACATTGTTGTTTAAGGAGGTGAAGTTCAGGGGAGAACCATGGTGATTTATTAGATCCAGCTTTTTTCTGGATGAATTTTTTTGGGAGCACTCGATTGAGTGTGCCTTCAATCCAAGAAGTAAAGCGGTCATAGGTGGTTACCGGATTGGAATCTGGGGGGGTAAAGTCTTCCTAAGTTCCTGGGACCATTCTTCCAAGGGGAGTTTGGACCACAAGCGGTTAAGCGTTCGGGACATCTGGGTGTGTGGACCTATGACAGCGGGGGTCCAGGAGAATGGCACTAGGAAATGGTCCGACCATGGGAGGGGAATGGGAGGTTTTCCTTTTAATTCTTCTAAACTGGAGAAGATAGGGTCAAGGAGGTGACCTTTATTGTGGGTAGCTTGAAGGACCTTCTGCTGGAGATGGTAGGACGCAAGGTCTTGGGCAAGATCGATGGCGACCAGGGCAGAAGGGTCATCAAAGTGCAAATTAAAATCTCCCAGGAGAGTAAAGTTGGCGTTGGAGTAAGCAAGGTCAATAGTTGTTTCCACCAGGGATTTGCAGAATTGACCCGGCGCCCCAGGTGGGCGGTAAATAAGAATACCTGAAAGTGTAATTGAGGAGGTAAATTCAATGGAAAATTGGACATTCTCACAGTTTAGTATTGGGCTACCGAGTAGATGGCAGGTCATGTAGTTTTTATAGACAATTGCGATGCCGCCACCCAAACCTGTCGTTCTGTCCACTCTTTGAACTGCGTAGCCCGGGGGCAGGGCTTTAACGATATCGGGCTCTGAGCATGGAGAAAGCCAGGTCTCGGTCAGAAACAGTACTTCTGGTTTAAGATCTGATAGCAATAATGCGAGCTCCGTTGAATGCTTCGGTAAGGATCTACAGTTAAGTAGTAGTAGATGAAAACATTTCCCGGGGAGGCTGAAGTGGGTATGTTTGTGGGGAGCTCATAATGACAGTGTGAACACTTGTGCCTACACTGTGAGTGCTCCAGCACGATGGAATGTGTACATTGGGGTTCTAGAGTTCTATTCAGTTGTTTCAGCTGAGAGCTGGTGTAGCCACAATAGGGTAGGGGTGAAGGTACAGGGGTTGTAGCCCCTTGGCCCGGTCGAGCGCGGACGGGCGCAGACGGGCTTGCCTTAGGGGTGCCTTCGGCGCGCCAGCGGCGGGCCCGCTGCGCGCGTCCGCTGCGCGGTCGCGTCATCCGACGCTTTTATCCGCGTTAACAGTGAATTAGGTGCAGCCACTAGAGCGCTGACCAAGGCCTGTGCCACGTTTCCGCCCCTCCCCTGAGCTATAACACAGCTCCCCCTTGTGCAAAACAGCAGTAAGTGGTAAATAAAAGCAGTTTGTTAAAAGCACCGTTAAAACCACAGCGATTTCAGTAAAAGCAGTTATGCTAAAAACCACTCCGTCACCCGTCACCCGGTTACCACAGGGGGAAGCCCCTCTAGTTGCCGCTGCGCTGTCGCGTCATCCGACGCTTTTATCCGCATTAACAGTGAATTAGGTGCAGCCACTAGAGCGCTGACCAAGGCCTGTGCCACGTTTCCGCCCCTCCCCTGAGCTATAACACAGCTCCCCCTTGTGCAAAACAGCAGTAAGTGGTAAATAAAAGCAGTTTGTTAAAAGCACCGTTAAAACCACAGCGATTTCAGTAAAAGCAGTTATGCTAAAAACCACTCCGTCACTTGTCACCCGGTTACCACAGGGGGAAGCCCCTCTAGTTGCCGCTGCGCGGTCGCGTCATCCGACGCTTTTATCCGCGTTAACAGTGAATTAGGTGCAGCCACTAGAGCGCTGACCAAGGCCTGTGCCACGTTTCCGCCCCTCCCCTGAGCTATAACACAGCTCCCCCTTGTGCAAAACAGCAGTAAGTGGTAAATAAAAGCAGTTTGTTAAAAGCACCGTTAAAACCACAGCGATTTCAGTAAAAGCAGTTATGCTAAAAACCACTCCGTCACCCGTCACCCGGTTACCACAGGGGAAGCCCCTCTAGTTGCCGCTGCGCGTTCGCGTCATCCGGCGCTTTTATCCGCGTTAACAGTGAATTAGGTGCAGCCACTAGAGCGCTGACCAAGGCCTGTGCCACGTTTCCGCCCCTCCCCTGAGCTATAACACAGCTCCCCCTTGTGCAAAACAGCAGTAAGTGGTAAATAAAAGCAGTTTGTTAAAAGCACCGTTAAAACCACAGCGATTTCAGTAAAAGCAGTTATGCTAAAAACCACTCCGTCACCCGTCACCCGGTTACCACAGGGGGAAGCCCCTCTAGTTGATTTAAAATGGGCCAAAGAGGTCAGAAAGAAACTGCTCTCTGTTTGTAAAAATTTAAAAGTGAGAATTGATCAGCAGACCCTTCTATTAGAGGCAACAAAGGGTGAACTTAGAACACTAGGGAAGGAAGCATCTAGGTTAGAAGATATGGGGTACCTGAGAAAGAAAGAATCTGTAAACTTTATGATGAATAGTTGGGAGAAAGAAATCTGGTTCCCATATCTGGATACATTACCCAACCAATGCCTTAGAGCCGAAGTTCTAAGATGGAGAATAGGCATTAATCACTGTGTATCGAATGGGAGTATAAAATCAGTAATGTTACGACAAGATGGTAAATGCTCATGTAGGTTGGGCACAAAATGTGATAATTTACATATTATAATGGACTGTCAAAATTTTCTACCTCAGCGGAAACTGTTTTTACGCCCCATCTTTTAAAATATGGTGTCGCCTCGCATCCCCAAGCGACTGAACTTCTTACAGATATGTCAAACCTTGATATAGCAATTGCCATAGCAAAATATATGAAAGCGGTAAAAAGGTCCTTCCTGGAAAAAGAAATAGATGGTTGAAAGATAGGCCAGAAGTTCGGATGGTGCTTGATCTTAAATAATTTTCTACTGTGAAATATTAGGTATATGTAATACATTTTAGAATAGGCTTTTATTGTTTTAAGAATACTATGGGTATTTTTTATATATATGTTGTACTGTGTAAGCTGTAAGGATCTAGGCGGGAAATAGTCCTTTACAATGGCGCTGATGAAGATCTGTATTGCAATGATTTTAAAATATTTATTGTATCATGTTCTTAGGCTGTTTAAATATCTATGGTCTAATAAACGTATTTCTACTCTCTCTCTCATTATCAGAATTCTGATTAAAAATCCGATGTTACCTTTAAAGAGGGCTCTTAATTACAATTCTTTAGACACCAAACCCGACCTGTCCACCTGCTCCCAATTGAAAGGTACAGCTTATTAGATGTATTGAGGTAACTCCAATGTTATCCTACGGGAGAGGTAGGCCTTGCTGTAGTGAAAAATAAATTTAGGAGCTTTCACTACCAGGACATGTAAAACTTAAAAGTATATGTTCTACTTTTTAAATACACTGCACCCTGCCCTCTGGGCTGTTCAGAGCCTACCATAGTAATGACTTATACGTATTAAAAAGGAAGATTTAGGTCTGGCAAAAGGTTTATTTTGCCAGGTCGAAATGACAGTGTTAAAACTGCACACACAAGTTTAAAGGGCTACTTAAGTGGGTGGCACAATCAGTGCTGCTGGCCCACTAATAGCATTTAATTTAAAGGCCCAGGGCACATGTAGTATCACTCTAATAGGAACTTACAAGTAAATTCAATTGGCCAATTAGTGGTAAGCCAATTCTCCCATCTTTTAAGGAGAGAGCACAAGCACTTTAGCACTAATTAGCAGGGGTAAAGTGTGCAGAGTCCTAAAGCCATTAAGAATGAAGTCAGCAAAACAAGATTGGAGGCAAATGTTAGGGGAGAACCATGACAAGGATCCTAAATATTTTACAAAAGTACTTTTAAAAAGTCACCTGCCTAAAGACTATTGGGCCTCGTCCTTCAATGGTTCAAATCCTTCTTAGAAAACAGAACGCAAAGGTTTCTGGTGAATCAAAATCTATCTCCTTCATCCCCTAATCCAATAGGAGTACCACAAGGCTCAACACTATCCCCATCGCTATTTAATCTCTATGTCCAACCCCTAACTGAAATATTACAGTAGGTGAATATCTCCTTCCACGTGTACGCGGATGACACACAGTTGTATATCAAGATTACATCCCTAGAAGAGATCAAGATGATGAACCAAGCTTTAGAATGGACCGTTCAATGGCTAACAAACAATCACCTTAAGCCCAACTCACAAAAAACGGAATTCCTTCTAATCTCCCCCCCAAAAAACTCTTCGGAGATAAAGGATTGGACCAAGCGGATCACTGCACTAAATTGTACCCTGATCCTTGTGGACTCTACCAAATTGCTAGGAATTACTCTGGATAAGAACCTAAATATGCAAACACACATCAACATGATGGCTAAAAATGCCCGCTTTCACCTCAGCTATCTTAGAAAAATGAAACCTTTCATCGAAATGCTAGACCTCAAAACAGCAGTTCAGGCATTAGTCATCTCGAGGTTGGAATAAGGATGTACAACTTTATCAGGTCTGACCAAGATCTCAATAGCCCCTCTAAAAGCTTGTCTTAATGCAGCCGCAAGACTCATAAAAGGATCTAGAAAATTTGACCACATCACGCCACACCTGAAAGCTCTCAACTGGCTGCCATACGAAGCGAGAATACAACTAAAGATGGCCTGTATCACACATTAAGCAATACACTACAAAACTCCCCGGTACCTAGCCCAGAAACTTACGATCTCAGGAGGAACAGACTCTCTCGGAGTTCCGGTAATCTTCTACAGAAACCTTCATTCTTCAGTAAGAAAAAAACATATGATAGAGCATTCTCTGGAGCTGCACCAAGAATCTGGAACTCGCTCCCTCCGAGCATCAGAAGAATCCCATCAACTTCAGTATTCAAAAAGGAAGCTAAGGGGCTCATTACGATGGCGGGCGGAAGCACAACCGCCGTGCTGGCGGATGCAAAAACCACCAGTTACCGCCGGCACGCAGCAGTCCACACGCCCGTCCAATTACGATGCGTAAAGTAGGCCAAACACCGCCGGCAAGCCAGCAACACCGTCCGCCATCAAAGTGCGCCCGTACACGTAGCGGCGCAGCACAACTGACACACACCGTCCGACGAAACACGTCCCGCCCGGCGTATAAATTACGATGCCGCAAACAAACGGCTCCCACGGCTAAGAGACACCGCACGTGAAAGAGAGGCGGTAACACGGACGCAGAGCACGGAAAACGAAGAAGCGGCACCCCGAGCATGAATCCAGCACTGCAGGCCCTCCCCATGCTTCTGCTGATGCACCACCAAGGACGCAACGTACCGCGGAGACGCAGGTAGGCACACACACAACAAGTGCACGCAAACAGCGCACACAGTGCAAGGGCGGAAAAAGCGGACAACCCCCCACCAGCGCGTGTACACTACACATCCACCATCGCATCCACATATGACACACAGGCCAAATCCTAACATCGCGGAACACATGTGTACACACCACCTGGGACTAGGAACCAACCACCCCGTCACGGCCACAAAGCGCCGATGACGCCGCCACACATGCGCACAACGCAGAGGCCAACCGCAGCGCCATGCATGCGTCGCACACAGACACAGGGACACAACCAAGCAGCACACACATCAGCCCCACCCCGAACGCACATGACACGTGACAGGCCGGCCACAGACATGTCCCCAACGCCCAAATCACGGACAACACCCAACGCCACACAACCGACGCACACATGTCAGTGAAGTCACGCAACAGCAGGACACACCCCAGTGTAACAAACATGGCGTAGCACACAGCGGCGGCAACACCAACTAGGAGAAGCAGGGCCCCTTCGGGAAGAGGAACGCCAGTACCACACTGAAAAACACATACCACCCTGCACATATGAACAAGACATATAAAACGGAACACCAAAGAGCACGGGGACCGACAACAGGTGGCCCAAGAATTACATCCACACACAAGGCCCAACGCAGAGCGGAAAGGCAGCCTGCCGCCCACACAAGGGAGAGCAGACAGCACTGAATGACCTTCCATTCCAACACCGAAACCACAGCCCTACGACAGAAGCCGGTGAATACAGCCATTGTCCAAGAATAGACCAACACAGGCATGCCGAGGAGACCGACCACAGGGCAGATAGCGCATATCACAGAAGCACACAACGGACGGGGAAGAAACAAGAAAACACTCCCCCATGTCGGCCACATGCAAGTTAATTGGAAGGAGTCACACAGCACCGACCTTGAACTGTCTGAGAAGCATGTGGGAAGAGGGCCCGTGTCCTCCAAACAAGCCAACAGAACACAAGTCCTGTCTCCCTACGACTACACAGAGCTCACAGCAACCTCGGAGCGTGCACATTGCAGACTGCACACACAGCCGGAGCACGCCACCTCTACGAACCGCTGCGAAATGGCAACCGCAACACACCTACCCAACTACGCCGAACAGCTCAAGCTGTACCAAACCAACACGATACATACATTGGGATGCGATCTCCTGTCCCTGCTGAACGTAAGTTACCGACTGACTTACCGCATCACATTGTTCAGCTGCGTCATGCCCGTCTTCTACTGTCGGAGGTGTCCCTACCAGCATCCCGTCGAGATATGCCTCTCCAACCCGGCATGTCTGAAGGCGGACCTGCTACCACTACTCCTCCCTCTGGACGCACACGACAGGGCCTGCTCTGCCTATGGGGGCATGGCGTATGTGGCCAACATCGCACGCGCACTGAAATGGAACCACTGTGCCTCCACACGACGGATCATCGAGAACAGCTACATCGAATGTCACCCAGCATGCCCCATCATGGTCCTCCAAGGGACAACCTACGAACAACACCTTGACAGCCACCATCCGCTTCATTGGCTGGCAAACATGTACACCACCAATGACATGGAAGCCCTGCTGGACGGCATCGCATACCTGACAACCTGTAAATACGTCGGACCACAACGCAGGTTCCCCGAGTGACCTATGAAGTCCAACCCCGCACCCATGCTCAGCTTCCGCACGGACTGGCCAGTCACCACCACAACAGCCATACCAAACGACCGGCAACTGTAACCACACCATCAACGACATCGCCATGACATCGGATATGACCGGGACATGCACACTGTTCCCCATCACATCCAGGAACACCGCATGCATCGTGGGAGGCAGTGGCATGGGCTCTGTGTATCGCACCCACATGGACGGAACTGCACGAACAACCAGGACACGACATGGATCCAGCGCACATGGACACACACACCGCTCAGTGGACATGAATAGGTCGCCTGGAGTCTGTGGGTGCTGCACCCCTCCCACCCCCGCCCCGGGAATCCCATACCAGGACCTTTGCATGGACGACAAGTGCATACAACAACAACACGACCCCAGTGACTGTGACATGTCCAGTAACCACCACAGTGCAACAACAAGTGGCACGCCGCTGCATGCACGCAAGCACATGCCCTGATGTCATCTCACATGCACGCGTGCATGAGGAACAACCGCAGCAAACCTGTCACATGGAACTGAGATGGACTGTGCCCATGATGCCGAGCGGTCTGGTAGGCTACATGTATACCGTCTGTGTCAAAGTCCGCAGCTCCGCAGCTATACGTAAATGTACATTAGCACAGCCTTGGCCAAGCAGATGTAACCCCACACCCTATCCCATTTGTTATCATGCTCAGTATATCCTCAACATGTATTCCGCTGCCAGTAGTGTCCACTATACTGCATCACAGAGGACAGAAGACTCAATATAATGTTTGAAACCAGAACTGTCTCCGCTGACTCATTTCACAAGTACGAATGAGAGAGGATGAGAGTATGTGAAGTACACGGCAGTCGTGACATGACCATGTAGTCCACTGGTATTGGATGTCAACGCAAATGAGTAGCACTACTGTGGAAGACACACATGTGTCGTGTGAAGTCGTATGGACGCAGTGCTCAGGTGGGTGGGTGCGACGGGTAGATGCGCACATGCCAAGTTGGAGCACGCCGTGTTGGGAGGGGTCATGAACAGTACACCACCGCTTCCCTGGGCATTGTGAGAGGACACCTGTCGGGGGGAGTGAACACGTGTGTGCACAGCAGCCGGGCACACGTACACAGCGGTACCAGGCGCACCTCAGCCCACCCTCTGTGGACAAGCTGGATCCTGTTGTGCGCCCACCATGCCCCTTGACAAGGCACACACAGCCCCAGTCGACCAGGTGTAACCCCAACATAGTCAATCCGCACAGGCGATACAGGGCACGGGATGGCAGTGGAGCATGGTGTGTGAGAGGTCTCCTCGCGCTCCTCCTGGTCATATCACGCAGGCAATAGAACCTCAACGTCTAGCATGGCACAAGTCACATGGAAGTGTAGGGGGACGCACCACAGCACGAGCAGCACTGACGTCACGGGAGGTGGCTCGCACCATCCCATCCATTGCCCATCATACCAACCACGCCACATGCCATTGCGACTAAGTGCAAGCGCGTGCGCCACCACCCCCGAGCCCTCCCCAGAGAGGCCAAAGAGTGAATGTGTGGGCCATCAGCCACAGACGGACGCGGCCTGGCCGCAAGGGCAGCCACAGCCACTGGGTGTCGCAGGTGGCGGATCCGGAAGGCGAAGACTGTGATGCATAGTCCATGCAGGCCGGGTCTCCATTTGGGGCACCACGCAGGTGGACGGCGTCCCGCCACACATCATACCCTGAGACAGCCCACTCGTGCAACTGGACCCACACATACACTCCTTGCCCTCTCTGGTGCGAGCTTGGGGCTGCCTGTGCAAGCGCTAGCCTCGCAGGTGAGCATGCATATTGGGGGGCGAGGGGAGGACATGAGGGCTGGGGCGAAGATGACTGTATCACTGTCAGTTAGTACAAGGGATGACCCAGATGTGGAAAGGAAGAGACGTGTCCCGTGTGTACTGCAACTAGTCGCCAATTCAACTACCCCCCATGTCCGGAATGTAAGCCCGCACCTAGGCCCGCCCATCCGCCACATCGAACATACCACCAGCACGACAACCTTCCCATTCGAAACACTGACTGGGGGTGGCGACCAGTGAACAATCATGTGTAGCCTACCCACGCGTACATGTGGGCCCTCCATGATCCATGTCACCTGCGGCAAAGACATGACATGCGCAATGAGGGAAGTGAGGAGTGCTGTCCGCCCCACGCGCAGAAGGTGCATCAGCTCCACAGACCCAGCAGCGAGTCCAGCAGGGGTCACATGTGCAGGGGCAGCTGTGCCTGGTGTGAAGGCACATGCATATAGACAGCACATCGACCAATGTGTAGTCTGCCCACATCCACAGTCCATCATCATGCGGACATAGGAATTGAACACAGGGCAACACATCTTAGTAGGTGCACCCACCGTGACCAACAATGCGCAATCATCGACGTACCCGCCCTGTGCATGGCCCCCCACCCAACGGAGGCACATCCAGTGCCACCATCCCACACACACAAGCCTACCACGGAACATGCTGTGTCCAATGGTCAGTACAGAGTCAGCGCCCATCTGGTGGATCCTGAACAGGAGACACATGCACACACATGCCAGCTCCCACTATGTACGTCTGCCACCTGGCACGTGCAATGTAACCTCTCACCTGTGACGTGTGACTGCAAGCACACAGCCGTCTTGGCATGGGGCTGTCAATGTGGACACCTGTCAATGTTTCGGGAGCTGTGATCCGTACAGTGCTGTACATAGGGTGCAGTGCTGACACCTACTACTGTCTCATTTCCCCTCGTGCCACAGGTCCCACTTGTATTGGCCGCTCAGCCCGTGCCCACATCGTCGTCGTCGTGTGCCATACTCATCCAGCCTCGGAAGCAGTTCCATGCTCAGCAGACACTCATGTCGCCGTGGCGTTGCCGCTTGACGAATATGCAGTCAGTCCCCATCAGCACGCCCCGCAAGTCATTGGGGCCTAGATCCCCATGTGCATGACCATGGCAGTGGTATGTCTCACTTGCCATTGCCATTGTTGGGAGATCTGTGTAAGTGTATTGTGGCCGTGCCGTCCCAGCTTGACAGCTGGGCTGTGGCACATGTGCTTGCTCAGTCATGTCAGTGATGTGTATGCGAAATTGCTATGTGTTGTGTTGCTTTGACATGTGTCCTCTGCCATTTTCCCCAGGCGGAGACCGAACATTGACCGCCCATACCAATTGCTGGCGGACATGGACGATACAGAGGTTATCAGGAAGTTTCGGCTGGACAGGCCAACCCTGCATCGACTGTGTGCCATGTTAGAGCCCCATCTCCGTCCCCGCAGGGTGTATCCGACTGCTGTCACCCCCACGGCTAAGGTGATGGCCGCCATGCATTTCTTCGCCACTGGGTCATTCCAGCACACAGTGGGCAGTGGAGGTGGGATGTCCCAGCCCATGTTCAGCAAGGTGCTGAGGGATGTACTGGCAGCCATGATGCTTTACCGGAACAGGTACATCCGCTTCCCCAGGGCTCGTGAATTGGCGGCAGTGAAGGGTGCATTCTATGCCCTTGGCAGGATCCCACACGTCGTGGGAGCCATTGACTGCACACATGTTGGCCTTGTTCCACCACAGGCCACTGAGCACCTGTACCGCAACAGGAAGCACACGCACTCCCTGAATGTGCAAGTGGTGTGCCGTGCGGACATGGTGATCACCCACGTGTGTGCCAAGTTTCCAGGCTCGGCCCATGACGCACACATAATGCGCAACAGCATCTTGCCACGACTGATGGCCAATCTGCAACAGGATCGTGGCTGTATTGTCGGTGAGTATGTGGAGTGGTGTAGCGTGCTGGTTGTGCGATGCTGTCCCCTGTCCAGTTGGAATAGCAACGGTTCTCTGTGTCCCTCACACCCAGGTGACTCTGCGTATCCGAATGGGGCATGGCTGCTCAGTCCATTGAGGAATCCTCGCACCCCAGCAGACGATCGATACAATGAGGCACATGGGAGGACCAGACGTGTGGTCGAGCGTACCTTTGGCCTCCTCAAGTCCAGGTTCAGGTGCCTGGACCGCACCGGGGGTGCACTGGCGTACTCCCCACAGAAGGTGTGCCAGATAGTGGTGGCGTGCTGCATGCTGCACAATCTGGCCATTCGGAAGCAGATCCCCCTCATTGTGGATGACGGAGATCAACCAGGGCCCCAGCCCGCAGACCAGGACAGCTCGAGTGAGGAGGACAGCGGAGAGGAGGAAGCTGGGAATGTGCGGCAGCAGCTCATCGCCCGCTACTTCACTTGACGGTGAGTGTCCATGTACGACGGCTGATGTGGCTGTATCTGTGCAGGTGTGTGTGTGCTGTGTCAGGATGGCCGTTTGTTCACTACGTGCTGTGTGTCAACGCTCCATGGCCAGGGTAGTATGCCACTGTCGGTGACTGTGGCATTGTGCCCTATTGCTCTGTGCGATGTGTGTACATTGCTTGTAGTTGTTGACATGTACTGTGTGATGGGTGTGTGACACACTCATTGAATGTGCTCCTGTTCTGTCTCCCACCCCTAGGTCCCTACAGGCCGTCCGGATTCCATTGCCATGCCACGCATCAGGTGCCTTTCCGCCCAAGGTGGCCGTTGTATTCCGTACAAATAAAACACAGGGCACAGACAGCAGTTAGTGAAAAAGGTGCATTTATTACAAACTGTGACATGTGATTGTGCGTAAGGTGATGACAAAAGTGGTGTGTGCAGTGTCAATGAGCTGTCGGTCATGGCTGCGTGAAGCTCAGGGTGTACCCACTGGTTCTATGTCCATGGTCCAACACACACATGCCATCCAGCTGGCTGTGTGGAGTGGGATCGTAGAGCAAGTCAATGCAGTGGCTGGTCAAGGCAGGCTGGCGGAAGGCTGGCTGGCTGCCTCACTTGCGACTGGTGCGTGCGAAGTCCTCCCGGGAGACCTGTTTCCTCTTCGGACGGCCCCTTCCACGTTTGGGAGGGGGTGTGTGGTGGCGACCTGCTGGTGGTGGGTGAGGTGTGCTCACTGGCTGTGGTCGCAGGGGATGTGGACACTGCTGCCCGACCCTGCGCCCTAGCAGGTGGTGGCGGAGGTGGTGTTGCTGGCCTTGCCTGTGACCCCACCGCCACCACCAGCTGGCCCATGAGGTCCACGAGTTGGTCCATACGGGACACGAATTGGCCCATATGGGCGTCCATGGACCTCAGCACCCCCAGCACCTCCCGCGTGTCTGTGGCAGACCTGACCCATTGTTCTTGGGCCTCCTCATAGGCCCCAAGGACTCTGGCCATTTGAGGCAGGGCATGGCTCCCAGGGGAGGCTGGCGTTTCCCTGACCCTGCTCCTCCTACCAGTCCTGCTGCCACCGGCCTGCCCACTAGCCACATTGCATACCGCGGTCCTCGCGGTGGCTCCCAGGGTGGATCCAGTCGGCCGGGCCACCACCTGCGCTGGGGCTGGTGCCAGCGAAGACGTGGTGGTGGTGGTGGCGGTGGTGGTCGGTGCGGCGATGGTGGCGGTTGCGGCAGTGGTAGTGGCCGCAATGACCGTGGGTGTGGCCGCAATGACCGTGGGAGTGGCCGCAACGACAGTGGCAGCAGGGGGCTGGGACTGTTCAGCAGCCCTGGATGATGGGTTGGTGGGTAGGAGGTGTCCTGGGGAGCGGCTGGGCCCTGCCACGCCAGATGGGCCAGCTTGGTGGTCCGTGTCCGAAGAGGTGGACAGATCCTCCAGATCCGTGTGTCCTCGTTGGGGGCTTGTTGGCTGGCTGTGCTGGCTGCTGTCTCCATCCCCAGCGTCCAGCAGTTCGTCACCTGTGGAGAGAATGAGATTTGTTATTGTGTTGCACCTGGCGAAGTATGTATTAGTCGTCTGACATTGGCAGTTCGTGCAATCTCGTACATGGGTTTCCCGGAGGCGAGTGTGTGGCTGTGGCATCTGTAGTTGTGTGTGCTAGGCAATGGGACTGTGTGCTGTGCACATGTGGCATGGGACGGATTGGCCATGCCGATGGGTGTGTTGCTTTGCCCCTACTCATTGTGACTCTGGTGTATGCGGGCTCCTGGCCCATCCTGGGTCTGGTTTTTACTTTGCTTTTGGAGTTCATATGGAACGCTTAGGAACGCATATGGCAACATGGGGGCCATGCCCCGGATTCGCATTTGGGAGGGGATATGCTTTTGGGGTTCAAATGGAACGCTTAGGAACGCATATGGCAACATGGGGGCCATGCCCCAGATTCTCATTTGGGAGGGGATATGCTTTTGGGGTACATGCTGTGAGCCATGGGTGCCGAACGTGACATGTGTTGTGGCAGCATGACAGTGCATGGTCTGAGGTGTGTGCATGCCTGACATGCCCTGCATATTTGCTGTCTGTTGTGGTTACTGGACATGGCATTGGACGCATCGTTATGAGTGAGTGATAGTTGTGTGCCAGCCAACGTATTGCAGTTGTCCCATCTCCTTGGTGTGCGTGCTGCCCTGTGCCATGTGCATCACTGCAGTGCTCGGGGGGTGTGGCCCATGTTGTGTGTTGTTGCTCACAGTGTGTCGTGCGCTTAATTGACTTCTGGCACATGGTTGGTCATGGGCATGTGTCTTAGCGTGACTGCTGTATGTGTGGCAGCTGTGCGGATGACATGCCTTTCATGAGACTGGGGCTGACGGATGGGATGGATGGTATGTTGTATGTGCATGGTGTGTCTGTGAGTTTGATGGGTTCAGTGGTGTTCGTGTGCATTTCTGTTGTTCCGCTCTGTTGCGTCTAGTGTTGTTTGTCTTACATAGGCGTAGTTGTGGGGTGTGGGGTTGACAGGCAGTGGGGGCTACATGGACAGGACTTCAATGGTGTTTCGGTTGTGTGTGATGGGTTGCACAGTGGCTGCCGTGTGGTACTATGTTCAGTGTGGCTTGTGCATGCAGACGTGGCTCCTTGGGTGTTGCTGTGTTTGTGATGGGTCATGTGGGGTGTGACTCTGTGGTTCATATCCGTGTGCACATTGTTCACTTGTTCGTGACGGTGGGCGGTGCTGCGTGTTCGTCTGCTACGTGACATGTCCCATGTGTTGGTCGTGTTCCGGTCCTCATGCCTCCAGTAATCCAGCCCTGTCCAGTTTCCCACCTGCAAGTTGTTCGTGCGTGCACTGTACTGGATGCCACATGGCTCTAAGCGGGGGGTGCTCCATGTTGCAGGTCTGTGGGGGTGGGGGTGTTGTGGGTCGTAGTGGTGGCTGGACACCCACTGATACCGATTGCTGTGGACCGTGATGTCTACCTTTCGGCTGTCGTTGTGCACTGCGGTGGCTGACACGTGGCTGTGGGGTGTGGGGGATGCTCCTCCTTGCTGTACTGTGGGACTAGGGGCCTGGTGTGTTTTGTACTTGGGCTGTCCACCCTCCCACCCACTGCACTTTGTGTTCCTGCCACTTACCTGTTACTTGTCGGTTAGTGCAGCTATGGCGGACACATGGGTGTGGTGGGTGCTCGTTGTGGCGCTTCTGGCATATTTGGGGACCTGTTGGTGGTTACGTGGCTGGCTGAGTGTGCACATGTCCCCACGCATCTTACAGTTGTTCTGTTTGGGCTGTGTGTGGTGGTGTCTGTTGTATGTGTGTGTGATGTGTTGTGTATTGTGTGCTGGACATGGGGGTGTTTGTCCCTGGGAGCTGTGGCATGGTGGTAGTGCATGTGTGTACATAGCGGTGTGCTGGTATACATTAGTTTGTACTTACCAGCCTCCACTCCCCCTGCTACTCCGGCGAGGATCTCGGGATGGATGATGACTCGCACCTTCTCCTCCCACGCTTTGAAGGTCTTGAAGAGCGCGGGATTCCCTCCGCCAGTGACTGCAGCCAGCTCTCTGTTTTTGCCCTCCTTCTTCTTGACCAGGCTCTTGACGTCATTCCACCGTTTGTTTATTTCGACTCTGTTCCTGGGCAGGGTCCCGACTGCATTGACCTGGTCTACGATCCGGTTCCACATTCTGTTTCTGGTGGCTAGTGGTGTGTGCTGGACCATGTTCCCATAGATTTGTGGGTACACCTTGATGATCTCGTCGACCATGACCGTCAGCTCCATGGGCGTGAACTTGGGCATTCTTTGTGGTGCCATGATGTTTGTGGTGCTGGTGCGGTGTGTGTTGTGTAATGTGCAGGGGGTTTGTGGTGCCGGTGTTTGGTGGTGGTGGAGGTGGTGGTGGTGGTGGTGGTGGTGGTGGTGGTGTTTGGTGGTGGTGGTGGTGGTAGTGGTGGTAGTGATGTGTGCGTTTCTGTGGTGTGCTGTTGTCCTTGCTGTGTCACTGTGTCCTCTCCTCTCCTCTCTGGTTTACAATGTTGCAAGGGGTTGTGGTCTGTGGGAGTGCTGCTTTTGTACTTACCTATGTGGGTGTGTCCTCATGGTCTGTTGTTTTCAGGTGTGTTGTGTCTGGTGTTCTGGCCTTTGTATTTTTTGTTTGTCCAGGGGGTGTTTTCGGGATGTGTACTGTGCTTGTGTATTTGTGCGTGCCTTGCTGTGTGGACTTATTGGCCATGTTGTGTGCTATTGGTTTTGTGAGCGGATGGTTTCTGTGCAGGGACGTGGGCGCCATGGTTTCTGCCGTGTCGATTGGCATCGGCGTTGTTTGCGCTGGCGGGTGGTATATTTGTGGTTTTCCCGCGCTCATGGCGGTGCGATCGTAATTTCACGAGCGGTGTGTCGGCCGTGAGGGCGGGCGGTTTTGTGTTGTCGGGCGTGTTTCCGTCCGTGGCGGGCGGTTTGACTCCGACTCGGACGATGGCGGGCGGTATTTTGTGCGATTTTTCCGCCGATGGCGGTTTTCGGTTTGTGTTATCGTAATGGCGTGGTCGGTGTTCAGACGGTGTATGCGGGCGGTATTTTGCCGATTCCATGCCTGGCGGATTTATTTACGCCGGGTATCGTAATGGGCCCCTAAGTCCTTTCTTATGAGCAAATTCCTCCCTTAAATCCTCAGCAGCCCGTTCTCACCTTTACTCCGTAAGTTCCAACAGATAATCTCTCGACTTGCTCTTCTCATTGGAATGACACTCCCTGATCGTTTCTTACGTGATCCGACTTCTGGAGGGAGCTCTACTTTCTATAACAATTGTTGCCTGCTATGAATCAATACTCTATACTAAACTCGTTTCTGTGATACCCTGTTGAGGACAGCCTTTCTAATTATGAACTGTTATTACTTAGAACACGTACGAATGTACTTGAAGTTAACTACCTATTCTATTTAGAATGTTTTATCAAATGTACACTTACCTACCTGTCTTATGTAAAGAGATGCTTGGTAACTATCTAGAGGACTCTACTAAACTGTTTAGAATTACTTTGCTTTTATACTGTGAAGCGCTCTGATACCCAAATCTGGGTCTTGTTCGCGCTATACAAAACACCAAATAAAATGAAAAATAAATATAAAATAAAGCCTCTAGAAGCCCATTTGAATGAGCTTCCAATTGGCACGAGGAGCTGAATAGCTCCATTAATGAGGTAATAACATTCTCTCAGAGCTGGGATAATGGTCTTGGGGGTAGGAGAGCATGGTGTTCCTCTGACAGGATGACCATCTGGGCAGAGCCCAAGAACTTAACTTCAAAGAGCCTTACCCTGTCACAGGCTGATGTAGCTAACACCTATGCCTGCCCCCCTCCTTTGTCCCTGTAGTCAGCCAGGCATCAATCCCATCGGGAGAGGAACTGAACCAGTTTTGAGTGACCACAGACGAGGGGTTGCTTGTTACCCTGGCCACACCTCTAGGGTAGGCAATGGAGCTCTGCACAGGGGAAGGAAGCTTCTGCCATGTTGGATCTAGGTAGAGAGGGGAACTGTAGGATTTGCAGTAAGTACACAGGAACTGCTGCAAAATTGGGTAGGGTTACCCCAGGAAACTTTTTTCCTATTGGTTAGGGAGGGATCAGGAGTCACCCCGACTCACAGGCTAATCCCAGGAATAAAGGTGGTATCTTTACCAGCCCTCTTCAGAACGTTACCGGGCCTGTGAAAGACAGAAGAAAGATTGCACTTGGTATTGAGACCTGGGAGGAGACCTGAAAAGGCTGAACCTGCTCCGATTTGCACCCAGGAAAAATAAGTGGGCTACAAGGGCCAGCTGGCTGACCTCCTGTTAAGCTACAGGGACATAACAAGCTGATAGATGACCTTATCCTGAAGAGATCAGATGGCCTTTTACAACTCTACCTGGTGGCTTCTGACGGAGTGAGTCTGCACCCCCAAGTGTTCCTTGGGGAACACTTTGGGGTCCAGGCCTGTTCCTAAGGCCCTGGGACTCCTGCTGTGTCAAAGTGTACTCCTCCTAATATCCTGGAACCTAGGACTTAAAAAATGTTTTGGCTTCAAAGATTTCCGGAGGACTGGGAAAAAGTTTCCAAATTTAGCTAAGGCTTTCAGCCTTACCCCACTGGAAAAATGTGTGCGACAAAAAAGTGACTAAGTCCGAAGGTAGAAATCTTCACTGGAGAAGGGCCTTTCTTGGGCGCAAATTTTGAATTTCTCCCACTCTGAGCTTTCCTGCTAACAGTCAGCAGCTTCACTGGGATTTCAGCCAACAGCTATCTCACCCCCTGGAGCCCGTCTCAGCCACAACCTGCCGCCTTGCCCCACTAAGGATTTTTGACTTCCATTCCGAGATTAAGTCAGAAGGCAATACTTTTGACCGGGATGAACCTGGTTTCTGTATCTGGCCCACGCTCCATCGCCATCAGCTTTAAATCATGCCGAGGTCCTGGTCAAGCACAACCTGATGACCGAGGTTAGTGCTTAATGCTTTTCGGCACTATTTTCACTTAAAACGTTAGAAATTCATATCTCCCCTTCCCCTTATGGGATTTTTATGTTGAATTGGTGTAATTTTGTTCATTGAATTATTCTTCAATGCGTTTGTGACTTTAACAGTTTTGATACTTCTAAATGCTTTACACATTTTATTAATTTAAGACTGTCTGCTCTGAGCCATAGTTACCAGGGTTTGAGCTCAGGTTGAAATTACTAGAACCTTGACTGTACCTAACAGGAAGTGTGACATTATCACTTGTGGTGAACTACCATCCACCCCAATTAATAATCCACTTTCTCACAAGTTCCTTTACTATCCTTTGTCATCACCAGAGTGATTTCCTCTGTGTTTTGCGTTGCTTTAGCCTACACAGCCTTTGGAGGGCCTTTCTTCTTTTGATCTGGAAGCAGGGCAGACCCTAAAAACCATCTGCTGCCTGTAATGAGTTGGGGGTTCAATTTGCACTTTTACAACTGATTAGTGAGAGGTACAGTGAAAGAGGGTAAGTCAAACAAGAGAGAGAAAAAAGTGCCAAAGAGCCCGAGAAGCACGCAGGAGCTGGAACATTGGTTAAGGAAGGAGCTAGGAGTGTGAATAAGAGTAAAAAAATGAGAAACAAATGAACAGGAAATGATGTGGAGAAACCACTAAAGTAACACCAATTCAGCATTCAGTGGGGATAGAGTCTGTGCCATTTGTTTTTAAATTAATCATACAATATTTGAGCAGACACCCCTGATGCAGACAATCTTGTATCTGTTGATGCCCACACTTTCTGCAAGGAGGTATTTCTTGAGTCACTTAGGGGCCAATTCCGATCTCGGCCGGTAGGGCACCGAATCGGATTCGGCTTTACCGGATCCGATTCGGAGCCCTCGTTTCCGACCGATTCGGACGTGTGTCCGGGTGAGCGAGTACGATGCGAGCACTCGCGAAATCGCCGACCGACTCGTTCGCGGGACCCAACCGCTCCGACCGACTCGCACGGACTCGACTCGCACCGCGCAATGGAGACATTTCCCGGCCGGGTAAGTACGATGCGCGCCTCGAGCAGTCCGACCGACTCGCGCAGTCCGGCTCCAAAGAGCAGTCGGAGCCGGACTTTGGGGGTCCGTGTCGGACCCCCCTGTACGCGTAGCCGCGCGAGTCGCACACAGGGGGGACCCATGGGTCCCCCCTACCTGTGCGTGTATGGCGCGAGTCGCTTCGACGCGTACCCGCTGTAGGGGGCGCCCTTGTTCGCCTCGCACCCATTGAGTCAATGGCAGCCCGCGTACGCGTTGTACGACCGGCTCCCATTGACTTCAATGGGAGTCCGACCGAATCGAGTCCGATAGCATACGGACGCATCGTACTCGTTCGGTCGGGCTGCTAGGGTCCGATTCGGTCGGGAATCTCTCCGGGTCCGGCTCGGTCGGAGAGATTTCCTGCCCGAATCGGAATCGGCCCCTAAGAGTCTTTTGTGAGTTTGGATCCCTGTGGGCCATCTTGCCTGTCATTTGAAACCATTAGGAAGTGTAAAACAGGCTGCGCAGTCAAAATATCGATTTTTTATATCGACCTACACTAATATCGAGTTTTTAATATCGTAGGGACAGAATATCGATGTCAAGAATATCGGTGACCAGAATATCGACCTTAAGGTAAGTAATATCGTTTTTTTTATATCGAAGTAAGTAATATCGTTAGCAAAAATATCGTTGTTAATAATATCGATATTTATATTAGTGTTATGTATTTTAGTATGTATTTTATATGTATGTTTAACATTTTTTGTAATGTATTTTTATTATTTTTAAATATATGTATTAAATGTTTAGAAATTAGTAATTTTTTTAAAGTAAATTTTGCGTTTTAGTATCAGAGCGGGTTGTGGGTTTATAGGGGAATAGGGTGGGAAGTAATTTAATTATAGTTCATTAATTAATATGTTTTTATTTATTGTTATTGATTATTAATTTATTGTTAATTAATTATTAATTGGTAAGTATTTTTTTTATTGATTAATTTATCTTTATATTAATTATATATTTTTTATTTATTTATTGTTATTGTTAATTAATTTATTGTTAATTAATTATTAATTGCTAATTAATTTTTATTAATTGATTAATTGATAATTACATTAATTATGTTAATTTTTATGTGTAGCGGGTTGTGGGTTTATAGGGGAATAGGGTGGGAAGTAATCTAATTATAATTAATTGATTAATATTTTTTTATTTATTATTATTGATAATTAATTTATTGTTAATTAATTATTAATTGGTAATTAATTTTTATTAATTGATTAATTGATAATTAAATTAATTGTGTTCTTTTTTATGTGTAGCGGGTTGTGTGTTTATGGGGGAATAGGGTGGGAAGTAATTTAATGTTATGTAAGTAAATATTTATTTAATTTTATTGGTATTTATTATTAATTTTTTTGTTAATTAATTATTATGTTATTTATTTTACAAAAATTATTTAATTAATAAGTATGTTAATTTAACCCCTACGCTATCCTACATTTTCCACACTGTTACACTCACTGGAGTTGGAATAGTAATTTTAACCCCTACGCTATCCAACACTTTCCCTACTGTTGCACTCATTGGAGTGGGAATAGTAATTTTTACCCCTACGCTATCCAACACTTTCCCTTCTGTTGCACTCACTGGAGTGGGAATAGTCATTTTAACCCCTACGCTATCCAACACTTTCCCTACTGTTGCACTCACTGGAGTGGGAATAGTAATTTTTACCCCTACGCTATCCAACACTTTCCCTACTGTTGCACTCCCTGGAGTGGGAATAGTAATTTTTACCCCTACGCTATCCAACACTTTCCCTACTGTTGCACTCACTGGAGTGGGAATAGTAATTTTTACCCCTACGCTATCCAACACTTTCCCTACTGTTGCACTCCCTGGAGTGGGAATAGTAATTTTAACCCCTACGCTATCCAACACTTTCCCTACTGTTGCACTCACTGGAGTGGGAATAGTAATTTTTACCCCTATGCTATCCAACACTTTCCCTACTGTTGCACTCACTGGAGTGGGAATAGTAATTTTAACCCCTACGCTATCCAACACTTTCCCTACTGTTGCACTCACTGGAGTGGGAATAGTAATTTTACCCCTACGCTATCCAACACTTTCCCTACTGTTGCACTCCTGGAGTGGGAATAGTAATTTTTACCCCTACGCTATCCAACACTTTCCCTACTGTTGCACTCACTGGAGTGGGAATAGTAATTTTACCCCTACGCTATCCAACACTTTCCCTACTGTTGCACTCCCTGGAGTGGGAATAGTAATTTAACCCCTACGCTATCCAACACTTTCCCTACTGTTGCACTCACTGGAGTGGGAATAGTAATTTTTACCCCTACGCTATCCAACACTTTCCCTACTGTTGCACTCACTGGAGTGGGAATAGTAATTTTTACCCCTACGCTATCCAACACTTTCCCTACTGTTGCACTCACTGGAGTGGGAATTGTAATTTTTACCCCTTCGCTATCCAACACTTGCCCTACTGTTGCACTCTCTGGAGTGGGAATAGTAATTTTAACCCCTATGCTATCCAACACTTTCCCTACTGTTGCACTCACTGGAGTGGGAATAGTAATTTTTACCCTTACGCTACCCAACATTTTCCCTACTGTTGCACTATTTGGAGTTTGAATAGTAATTTTATTACCTCCGCTATCTAATATTTTTTGTATTATTTTAGTTAATGTAGTATATAATTAGTTTAAAAAGATTAAAAATAAAAAATAAAAATTAATTTGTTATATATATTTTTATTTATATTATTGTTTTATGTGTATATATGTATTTATAATTTATATGATATTTTAATTATTTTTATAAGTTATTAAAATAATTATTAAAAATTATTAGTAAGTATATATATTATATATTATATGTATATGTTTAATTTATTTTTACATTACATATATATTACTTCTAATTTTTAAACATTTTAAAATATTTTTAACTATGTTTATTTTAATTATATGTATTATTTACTTTATTTTACATTATTTTTTCAACTTAAATAAAAAACGATATTTTTAAGAACGATATTTTTGACATCGATATTTTTTTCCGATATTTTTGTACTTACCATAATGTAGATAGGATGTCGATATTCTTAACTTCGATATTCTTGCGTCGATATTTCTGTAGGTCGATATTCTGACCTTCGATATTTTGTCAGTGATTCGTAAAACAGAGGTACTAGTAGCTAAATAAGATGTCAGTGAATATTGCAAGTTAACACTGGTGACTGGTGAATGTTGACAGTGGTGAGGCACTTAAAGAACTAGAGCAAGGAAGGGGGGATTGTTAAATGATATTATTGACTAGATAGGGGAAATGTCAACTCTCTTCCTATTGTAGTGCACTTCCGTTCACAGCGCATCTGTAGAGTGGTGTGCGCTGGTAAAAAAAAAGGGGGGAAGAGACCTGACATTTCCCCTATTAGTGCAATGATGTAATTCAGCAGTCCCTTGAGGTTTGCAGAGTTCCAAACGTGACTTTTCGTTTGATCAGCAGTGTAATTTTTGTTTTAAAACACTCATTCCTGCTATAGCTAAAGATGCACCATGCCCGGTTGTCTGGAGAGCTCTTGTTCCGTGCTGTTTGTTGCCTTGCATTGTAGTACTACCTTAACTGATGGTTCACTAAGAGAGCCCAGGAAGCACGCTGAGGACAATCCTGCAGATCTTCTGTAGCCTGGATGGAAAGGTTACATCATGCACACTTGCGTGCACCTACTCTACGCTGAACAGGGAAGGGTGGGTTCTGCCTACGTCTGACAGGCCTCCTCTCCTTGGGTTGGCCTATGCATTGAAGCAAATGCAACAAAAATCCTTGGGTCTAAGTTATCTGAACAAACCAAACAAACATACACAAAGGCACTATCACAAAACCTAACTGGGGGAAAGATCCCTTTAGGAAGAAATCCCTCACCCACCTATGGTGGCATGCTTCATCATTTGGGACTCTCCTCCCAGAGGAAAAACCTAGTTCCTCTGAGGGCTACAACACCCTCTCTGAGAGGGAGGAGCTCAGGGATGTTTTTCAACTGCTCTAGCTGGATCTGCTAGATCCTCCAAATGAGACTGCTAGTGTGAGTGAGAAAGCAGCGCAAAAGAATTAAAGTGAGTGAAGTGATATTAAAACTGGCTAGAGAGAACCAAGCATGAGCTTTATTCAGGAGTTCTCGCTGTCAGGATTAAAAAACAGTGCACCTGCGGTATGGATTTAAACCGCACGTGTCAAGTGATAGATTAAGGTCGACATGTTTCAGCCATGTGGCCCCCAACTCAGACCAGGCTTTCTTCAGGACCACTAAGATGCTGCTACTAAGTGAATTGTGTGACAAAAAAAGGAATATTAAAAACTTTTAGTTGAACACCCGGAACTAGAAATACTTGCGGTTCCTGTTCTACGGAAGGTACCCGTACCTAATGAAAATAACTAAGAGACAATATAGGCCTTAAACAAAACAACGCAAAAACATCAGATAACAAGGCAGTGAGGAAGGATCAGAGTGCCTCCTCCTGCATATTGCACCACAAAAGTGTCTGCACAAAAACAGTGTCATGCTTACCCGTAACGACTGGGTACGTTGCAGACCTCAACCTGGCAACAGCTCAGAGGGGAGGCACCGCTCTATGGAGGAACAGTATGTACAGTGTGCTAATATCAGCTAAGAACACACAAAATTTCAAACACACTGACACGGTTAAAGCATATAAATACCAAATCTAGTCATAAGAGCACCAGACTCAATAAAAAACAACATGTATGCAATGATACCACATGTCCCCTTGTGTGGTTCAAACGGGGTACCCTAATATGTGTCACAATCTATGGTATGTTAAAAACAGGGACAGCCTCTATACAGTATTTGTCATAGGAGAGGACTGAACTATCAAAATTCGAAATCTGATTCTACGGGGAAGGAAAACAACCCCAGTCATGTCTCACATATTAAATGAACAGCCCTATCATATTGCACAAGTGTAGAATTGTTTGGCTGCTAGGTTGAGGAGAGAAGACCAGGCTACAACTTGGCCTCTAGCACAGCTTACGCGTATTGCATGAATGCCGAGATAAGGAGGTTTGCAACAAATGGCTATCTTGGACACACTAGACAAAACTGTGATGTCAATGGAAGGCTGCATAGTTGTAAAAAAGCGAGAAGACAGTTCATAGAGCCTCTGTGCCACTAGTGCCTATCGCATGGATTCTGAATGAAATGAAGGGGCACTGGCTCCAAAGGCAGGGAAAGACGCGAGCACATGAAGATGATGTACGCATCAGTCAGCACCTCATCACATAATGGGGGGGCAAACAGCATGTCACTTACCTCTCCGTCGGTACCCCGGTCGGGTGGAGACTGTCGCGGGAGGTAAGTGCGCTGGTGACTGAGTGCTTCTTAAATACTGAAATTTACGCGCGCTACCGACAGCCAGCGCTAATCGGCAAACCTTCGCGCATGCGCGATGTCATCAGACGCTATTCCTACGCGCTTGTGTGTTATGAGTCAAAATACCTGGGGCATGTAGTTTCAAGCAGTACGAGTTTGCTGTGCATGCACAAGCCTATCTGGATCGTCCTTGTTGTTACGGCGCGCTGGATAGCCATACTCAAATCTTATTTGTTTAAGTATTTTTTAAATATTTTACACAGCTCCAGACATCGTGCCATCTTCATAAAAAGGAGCGCTACGGGGAAAAAAACCCTTAGAGCATGCGTTTTGATTTAATCATAAGGTTGTCTTTGAGGCATAGTTAACATGAAAACCATGAACCACCAGTTATATGCCTAGTGTTTAACCATATTGTTGTAAATGACTCTACCCTATGCTTTGTGCGCAAAGCATTTAGAGAGCAACCCATGGAATATCATCATTCAATCCCACCTCAGCTGTGTTGAGCCTGTGTACCCAACGTTGTTCACGCCTAAAGAGATATGTAGAGACGTCAGTTAAATGTGCAGGAATGGCAGGTTTCTCCAAGACTATCCACTTCAGGTCTTCAGGGGAATGATTCTTTTCTAAAAAGTGGCTTGTGAGTTTTGTGGCAGTTTTCTTGCAGCGGATGGTGCTCCTGTGTTCTAAAATGCGAATTTTCACCTTCCGAGTAGTCATGCCCACGTACCGTAAGGCACATGGACAAGTGATCAAGTATATGAGCCTGTCACTATTACAGTTCGTGTGTTTGGAAAGAGTCCAAGGTTGTGCAGTACCAATGTCAACAGACATTGTGTGTTCTGTAAGTGGACAGGCCGCACACATACCACAAGGAAAATGCCCCTGACCTCGGGTAAGTGCCAGAGAGTATTCTGCTTGCTTGGTTTCATGGTGTGTGGTCGCGTATGCACCAATTGGTCTTTGATATTTGTGCTGCGTTTGAAAGCAAACAGCGGTCGAGGTAGGGCAGTATCGCCAATATTCAGAATCTTCCAATTAGAGAGGATGCTCTTCTTGATTTTATTAGAGAAACTGCAAAAGGTGTTGACACATTTGAGTCTTGAATTGGCTTCCTTGGGTTCGCTTTGTTCAATAAGAGCTTCCCGGTTGTTATTGGCTGCACGTTTCATCGACCTCTTGATCAGTTGCTTCGGGTAACTCCTGGCTCCAAGCTGGCGGGCCAGATCATGGGCATGTACCTGATATTTGGAGGTGGTCGAGCAATTCCTTTTGATTCGTAAGAACTGCCCAAAAGGGAGATTATCCCTCAGGGCTTTGGGATGGTAGCTCTTGTATGATAAGAGCGAGTTCCTGGAAATGGGCTTCCTGTACAGTTCAGTGCATAAACCCCCATCAGTGGGGGAAATCAAAACGTCTAGAAATGGTAACTTGCTGTTACTGTATTCACAGGTAAACCTCAGAAAATAATTGCAGGTGTTGAGCCACCCCTTGAATTCCATGATGGTAAGTGGAGGGCCTCTCCAGACAACAAAGACGTCGTCAATGTAGCGTTTCCACAACAGTATGTGGTCTTTGTATGGATTGCCCTCATTGAAAATATGGTCCTGTTCAAAGAGGTGCACATACAGATTCGCCAGACTGGGGGCAAAAACGCTGCCCATTGAAGTGCCCGATATTTGTAGAAACAACTGGTCTTCAAATTGAAAGAAATTTTCTTTCATGGCCAGTCGGGCACAATTCATGATAAAATGGACAGGGGTGATGGTATCCATATCTCGATTCTCCAACAGTGTCTGTATGGCCGCAAGTGTCTCGTCATGGGGAATGCAGGTGTACAAAGACTCCACATCAAAGGACACCAAATAATCTCTAGTAGCATCAAAAGGTGTATCTCCCACCAGGCGGAGAATGTCCTCCGTATCCTTAAGGTAAGTGGGCATCTCCATCACAAGAGGCTGAAGGAAATGATCCACGAACGTAGATAATGGTTCCAGCAGGGATCCTAATCCAGAGATAATGGGACGACCAGGTGGTGGTCTCTGCTCCTTGTGTACTTTGGGCAGGACGTAAAAATAAGGAATCACTGGATGGATCTTGACCAAGAAGGATGCTTCTTGCGTAGTGATCCAATTGTTCAACCTTGCCTCATCAACAAGAGTCTTTATTTCAATCTGAAGTCTCTTGGTAGGATCTGTTTTTAACGGTTGGTAAAAGCGGGTGTTGTTAAGTTGTTTGAGACATTCCGCGCGATAAGTTGAAGTATCCAACAGGACGATAGCACCGCCCTTATCCGCCGGTTTAATTGCAATCGTGGTGTCACTTGCCAGTGTCCTCATGGCACATTTTTCTCGTTGGGTTAGATTCTGGTATTGTCTTTCGTTGCCTCTGCAGATAGTATCAATCTGTGTCAAAACAGCTTTCTCAAAAGTCAAAACCTGGGGAGGTATCTGATAAATCGGAGGGTTGAAAGTAGATTTATTTTTCAACCCAGTGTTGGTACCAGTTTCTTCAATGGGATCCTGAACTCGATCTCTAAAGAAAAAGTTCAGGCGGATTTTACGAAAGAATTGGAACAATTCTTGCTTCAATAAAAACGTATCACCTCTATTTGAGGGTACAAAACCCAGTCCTTTGTTCAGCAACGTCTGTTCGTCCGTGTTCAATTCCCGGCTGCTTAGATTCATGACTATAGAGTCTCGTTGCTGGTCCCTGCCTGAGCTTCCGTCATACTCCGTGTTGTCCTCATTGATGACGGAGGGCCCCAATGTACTTGGGCCTGTTGGTTCCGACGTTTTCCTCTGGATCTTCCTCGGCCATATCCTAAAAAAGGCTGGTTTGGGAAAAATTGAGGTTGTGCTTGGTAAGGAAAAGTTTGCCCTTGAGGTTGAAGATTTGGATATCCAAAAGGTAGAGGAGGCCACCACTGTGGCGGAGGAGAGGGAGGACCACCTCGAAAACCCCTCCAATTACCTCTGTTCCTACAGTGCATACCTCTACTTGTAAGATCTTCAGAGGTGGAATTATCTGAATCGCTGGACCATCCTTCACTTCCTGAGGTGGAATAGTTTGAACCGTATTGCCTCCCTTGGCGATTGAATTGTGCTGGAACATAGGTCTCACTGGTGTAAGGATATACCTTCTCCATTGAGAAGTGTGCCAAGTCCTTCTTGAATTTAGTGATTTTAGTTGCCAAGATCGAGTCTTTGAACTCTCTGTTAGTCTTGTTGGTTTCTTCTGCTTGTTTTTTATACAGAGTCGTTGATATCACCACCTTGATCTGAGACTCCAAGGTCTGGATTTCAATAAGAATAGTATCCACAATCCGCTTGGCAGTATTAATAATCAAGATAAGCCAGTCGCGGGTACAGCGCCAGGCTACAAGAGACCAATCCTTCAGAAAGATTTTATCATCAAGGAAGAGTCGAGGAGCGTTGGTGACTATTAAGCCAGTGGGGGCACAATTCCCCCTCAGATACTCCGTCATAATGGCTCCATGGATGTAGATACGAGAGTGTGATTTCTTAAGGAGTAACAGTTTAGACCAGTCATCTCCTGCTGTTGAGGGGCCACCCTGGAATGTGTCTATTATACTAGGCGTGGATAAAATGGATTGTGCTGCAATGCCATCAAAGGCTAAACCTATCTTTCTGCCATTGTCGTGGGTAGCTGTGTTTTAGAGCTGGGATTATGAATAGAAAAATGGTGCTACTGCCTTAACACGAATTGGTGAAAATACAAAGAATCCTGTTTGGAAACTGAATGAATATGGACCCGCAGCCTAGGCTGCTCAAGAGTAATAAACAAATACAATGGACGGAGGGTCCTAGGGAAACATTTTAGAGACCTGCAAAGGATTACATCCCCAAACTATCAATCAAATACAACAAAAATCCTTGGGTCTAAGTTATCTGAACAAACCAGACAAACATACACAAAGGCACTATCACAAAACCTAACTGGGGGAAAGATCCCTTTAGGAAGAAATCCCTCACCCACCTATGGTGGCATGCTTCATCATTTGGGACTCTCCTCCCAGAGGAAAAACCTAGTTCCTCTGAGGGCTACAACCCCCTCTCTGAGAGGGAGGAGCTCAGGGATGTTTTTCAACTGCTCTAGCTGGATCTGCTAGATCCTCCAAATGAGACTGCTAGTGTGAGTGAGAAAGCAGCGCAAAAGAATTAAAGTGAGTGAAGTGATATTAAAACTGGCTAGAGAGAACCAAGCATGAGCTTTATTCAGGAGTTCTCGCTGTCAGGATTAAAAAACAGTGCACCTGCGGTATGGATTTAAACCGCACGTGTCAAGTGATAGTTTAAGGTCGACATGTTTCAGCCATGTGGCCCCCAACTCGGACCAGGCTTTCTTCAGGACCACTAAGATGCTGCTGCTAAGTGAATTGTGTGACAAAAAAAGGAATATTAAAAACTTTTAGTTGAACTCCCGGAACTAGAAATACTTGCGGTTCCTGTTCTACGGAAGGTACCCGTACCTAATGAAAATAACAAAGAGACAATATAGGCCTTAAACAAAACAACGCAAAAACATCAGATAACAAGGCAGTGAGGAAGGATCAGAGTGCCTCCTCCTGCATATTGCACCACAAAAGTGTCTGCACAAAAACAGTGTCATGCTTACCCGTAACGACTGGGTACGTTGCAGACCTCAACCTGGCAACAGCTCAGAGGGGAGGCACCGCTCTATGGAGGAACAGTATGTACAGTGTGCTAATATCAGCTAAGAACACACAAAATTTCAAACACACTGACACGGTTAAGGCATATAAATACCAAATCTAGTCATAAGAGCACCAGACTCAATAAATAACAACATGTATGCAATGATACCACATGTCCCCTTGTGTGGTTCAAACGGGGTACCCTAATATGTGTCACAATCTATGGTATGTTAAAAACAGGGACAGCCTCTATACAGTATTTGTCATAGGAGAGGACTGAACTATCAAAATTCGAAAATCTGATTCTACGGGGAAGGAAAAAAACCCGTCATGTCTCACATATTAAATGAACAGCCCTATCATATTGCACAACTGTAGAATTGTTTGGCTGCTAGGTTGAGGAGAAAAGACCAGGCTACAACTTGGCCTCTAGCACAGCTTACGCGTATTGCATGAATGCCGAGATAAGGGGGTTTGCAACAAATGGCTATCTTGGACACACTAGACAAAACTGTGATGTCAATGGAAGGCTGCATAGTTGTAAAAAAGCGAGAAGACAGTTCATAAAGCCTCTGTGCCACTAGTGCCTATCGCATGGATTCTGAATGAAATGAAGGGGCACTGGCTCCAAAGGCAGGGAAAGACGCGAGCACATGAAGATGATGTACGCATCAGTCAGCACCTCATTACATAATGGGGGGGCAAACAGCATGTCACTTACCTCTCCGTCGGTACCCCGGTCGGGTGGAGACTGTCGCGGGAGGTAAGTGCGCCGGTGACTGAGTGCTTCTTAAATACTGAAATTTACGCGCGCTACCGACAGCCAGCGCTAATCGGCAAACCTTCGCGCATGCGCGATGTCATCAGATGCTATTCCTACGCGCATGTGTGTTATGAGTCAAAATACCTGGGGAATGTAGTTTCAAGCAGTACGAGTTTGCTGTGCATGCACGAGCCTATCTGGAGCGTCCTTGTTGTTACGGCGCGCTGGATAGCCATACTCAAATCTTATTTGTTTAAGTATTTTTTAAATATTTTACACAGCTCCAGACATCGTGCCATCTTCATAAAAAAGAGCGCTACGGGGAAAAAACCCTTAGAGCATGCGTTTTGATTTAATCATAAGGTTGTCTTTGAGGCATAGTTAACATGAAAACCATGAACCACCAGTTATATGCCTAGTGTTTAACCATATTGTTGTAAATGACTCTACCCTATGCTTTGTGCGCAAAGCATTTAGAGAGCAACCCATGGAATATCATCATTCAATCCCACCTCAGCTGTGTTGAGCCTGTGTACCCAACGTTGTTCACGCCTAAAGAGATATGTAGAGACGTCAGTTAAATGTGCAGGAATGGCAGGTTTCTCCAAGACTATCCACTTCAGGTCTTCAGGGGAATGATTCTTTTCTAAAAAGTGGCTTGTGAGTTTTGTGGCAGTTTTCTTGCAGCGGATGGTGCTCCTGTGTTCTAAAATGCGAATTTTCACCTTCCGAGTAGTCATGCCCACGTACCGTAAGGCACATGGACAAGTGATCAAGTATATGAGCCTGTCACTATTACAGTTCGTGTGTTTGGAAAGAGTCCAAGGTTGTGCAGTACCAATGTCAACAGACATTGTGTGTTCTGTAAGTGGACAGGCCGCACACATACAACAAGGAAAATGCCCCCTGACCTCGGGTAAGTGCCAGAGAGTATTCTGCTTGCTTGGTTTCATGGTGTGTGGTCGCGTATGCACCAATTGGTCTTTGATATTTATGCTGCGTTTGAAAGCAAACAGCGGTTGAGGTAGGGCAGTATCGCCAATATTCAGAATCTTCCAATTAGAGAGGATGCTCTTCTTGATTTTATTAGAGAAACTGCAAAAGGTGTTGACACATGTGAGTCTTGAATTGGCTTCCTTGGGTTCGCTTTGTTCAATAAGAGCTTCCCGGTTGTTATTGGCTGCACATTTCATCGACCTCTTGATCAGTTGCTTCGGGTAACTCCTGGCTCCAAGCTGGCGGGCCAGTTCATGGGCATGTACCTGATATTTGGAGGTGGTCGAGCAATTCCTTTTGATTCGTAAGAACTGCCCAAAAGGGAGATTATCCCTCAGGGCTTTGGGATGGTAGCTCTTGTATGATAAGAGCGAGTTCCTGGAAATGGGCTTCCTGTATAGTTCAGTGCATAAACCCCCATCAGTGGGGGAAATCAAAACGTCTAGAAATGGTAACTTGCTGTTACTGTATTCACAGGTAAACCTCAGAAAATAATTGCGGGTGTTGAGCCATCCCTTGAATTCCATGATGGTAAGTGGAGGGCCTCTCCAGACAACAAAGACGTCGTCAATGTAGCGTTTCCACAACAGTATGTGGTCTTTGTATGGATTGCCCTCATTGAAAATATGGTCCTGTTCAAAGAGGTGCACATACAGATTCGCCAGACTAGGGGCAAAAACGCTGCCCATTGAAGTGCCCGGGGCACCTCTATTCGAGGTATGTTGACTTGACAACAATCTGTTATCACTAGTATCCCTCGAACAGGCCGCTTCCCTATCCACACCACCCTCGAGTGCCCTACTACCCTTTCCAGTCATGTCCCTGCTGCTTCCATCCCACGTATGTCAATGGGCAGCGTGGGATGTACAATGTACAGGAAGCCCATTTCCAGGAACTCGCTCTTATCATACAAGAGCTACCATCCCAAAGCCCTGGGGGATAATCTCCCTTTTGGGCAGTTCTTACGAATCAAAAGGAATTGCTCGACCACCTCCAAATATCAGGTACATGCCCATGATCTGGCCCGCCAGCTTGGAGCCAGGAGTTACCTGAAGCAACTGATCAAGAGGTCGATGAAACATGCAGCCAATAACAACCGGGAAGCTCTTATTGAACAAAGCGAACCCAAGGAAGCCAATTCAAGACTCACATGTGTCAACACCTTTTGCAGTTTCTCTAATAAAATCAAGAAGAGCATCCTCTCTAATTGGAAGATTCTGAATATTGGCGATACTGCCCTACCTCGACCGCTGTTTGCTTTCAAATGCAGCACAAATATCAAAGACCAATTGGTGCATACGCGACCACACACCATGAAACCAAGCAAGCAGAATACTCTCTGGCACTTACCCTAGGTCAGGGGGCATTTTCCTTGTGGTATGTGTGCGGCCTGTCCACTTACAGAACACACAATGTCTGGTGACATTGGTACTGCACAACCTTGGACTCTTTCCAAACACACGAACTGTAATAGTGACAGGCTCATATACTTGATCACTTGTCCATGTGCCTTACGGTACTTGGGCATGACTACTCGGAAGGTGAAAATTCGCATTTTAGAACACAGGAGCACCATCCGCTGCAAGAAAACTGCCACAAAACTCACAAGCCACTTTTTTAGAAAAGAATCATTCCCCTGAAGACCTGAAGTGGATAGTCTTGGAGAAACCTGCCATTCCTGCACATTTAACTGACGTCTCTACATATCTCTTTAGGCGTGAACAACGTTGAGTACACAGGCTCAACACAGCTGAGGTGGGATTGAATGATGATATTCCATGGGTTGCTCTCTAAATGCTTTGCGCACAAAGCATAGGGTAGAGTCATTTACAACAATATGGTTAAACACTAGGCATATAACTGGTGGTTCATGGTTTTCATGTTAACTATGCCTCAAAGACAACCTTATGATTAAATCAAAACGCATGCTCTAAGGGTTTTTTCCCCCGTAGCGCTCCTTTTTTATGAAGATGGCACAATGTCTGGAGCTGTGTAAAATATTTAAAAAATACTTAAACAAATAAGATTTGAGTATGGCTATCCAGCGCGCCGTAACAACAAGGACGCTCCAGATAGGCTTGTGCATGCACAGCAAACTCGTACTGCTTGAAACTACATTCCCCGTGTATTTTGACTCATAACACACATGCGCGTAGGAATAGCGTCTGATGACATCGCGCATGCGCGAAGGTTTGCCGATTAGCGCTGGCTGTCGGTAGCGCGCGTAAATTTCAGTATTTAAGAAGCACTCAGTCACCAGCGCACTTACCTCCCGCGACAGTCTCCACCTGACCGGGGTACCGACGGAGAGGTAAGTGACATGCTGTTGGCCCCCCCATTATGTGATGAGGTGCTGACTGATGCATACATCATCTTCATGTGCTCGCGTCTTTCCCTGCCTTTGGAGCCAGTGCCCCTTCATTTCATTCAGAATCCATGCGATAGGCACTAGTGGCACAGAGGCTCTATGAACTGTCTTCTCGCTTTTTTACAACTATGCAGCCTTCCATTGACATCACAGTTTTGTCTAGTGTGTCCAAGATAGCCATTTGTTGCAAACCCCCTTATCTCGTCATTCATGCAATACGCGTAAGCTGTGCTAGAGGCCAAGTTGTAGCCTGGTCTTTTCTCCTCAACCTAGCAGCCAAACAATTCTACACTTGTGCAATATGATAGGGCTGTTCATTTAATATGTGAGATATGACTGGGGTTGTTTTCCTTCCCCGTAGAATCAGATTTTCGAATTTTGATAGTTCAGTCCTCTCCTATGACAAATACTGTATAGAGGCTGTCCCTGTTTTTAACATACCATAGATTGTGACACATATTAGGGTACCCCGTTTGAACCACACAAGGGGACATGTGGTATCATTGCATACATGTTGTTTTTTATTGAGTCTGGTGCTCTTATGACTAGATTTGGTGTTTATATGCTTTAACCGTGTCAGTGTGTTTGAAATTTTGTGTGTTCTTAGCTGATATTAGCACACTGTACATACTGTTCCTCCATAGAGCGGTGCCTCCCCTCTGAGCTGTTGCCAGGTTGAGGTCTGCAACGTACCCAGTCGTTACGGGTAAGCATGACACTGTTTTTGTGCAGACACTTTTGTGGTGCAATATGCAGGAGGAGGCACTCTGATCCTTCCTCACTGCCTTGTTATCTGATGTTTTTGCGTTGTTTTGTTTAAGGCCTATATTGTCTCTTATTTATTTTCATTAGGTACGGGTACCTTCCGTAGAACAGGAACCGCAAGTATTTCTGGTTCCGGGTGTTCAACTAAAAGTTTTTAATATTCCTTTTTTGTCACACAATTCATTTAGCAGCAGCATCTTAGTGGTCCTGAAAAAAGCCTGGTCCGAGGTGGGGGCCACATGGCTGAAACATGTCGACCTTAATCTATCACTTGACACGTGCGGTTTAAATCCATACCGCAGGTGCACTGTTTTTTAATCCTGACAGCGAGAACTCCTGAATAAAGCTCATGCTTGGTTCTCTCTAGCCAGTTTTAATATCACTTCACTCACTTTAATTCTTTTGCGCTGCTTTCTCACTCACACTAGCAGTCTCATTTGGAGGATCTAGCAGATCCAGCTAGAGCAGTTGAAAAACATCCCTGAGCTCCTCCCTCTCAGAGAGGGGGTTGTAGCCCTCAGAGGAACTAGGTTTTTCCTCTGGGAGGAGAGTCCCAAATGATGAAGCATGCCACCATAGGTGGGTGAGGGATTTCTTCCTAAAGGGATCTTTTCCCCAGTTAGGTTTTGTGATAGTGCCTTTGTGTATGTTTGTCTGGTTTGTTCAGATAACTTAGACCCAAGGATTTTTGTTGTATTTGATTGATAGTTTGGGGATGTAATCCTTTGCAGGTCTCTAAAATGTTTCCCTAGGACCCTCCGTCCATTGTATTTGTTTATTACTCTTGAGCAGCCTAGGCTGCGGGTCCATATTCATTCAGTTTCCAAACAGGATTCTTTGTATTTTCACCAATTCGTGTTAAGGCAGTAGCACCATTTTTCTATTCATAATCCCAGCTCTAAAACACAGCTACCCACGACAATGGCAGAAAGATAGGCTTAGCCTTTGATGACACTGCAGCACAATCCATTTTATCCACGCCTAGTATAATAGACACATTCCAGGGTGGCCCCTCAACAGCAGGAGATGACTGGTCTAAACTGTTACTCCTTAAGAAATCACACTCTCGTATCTACATCCATGGAGCCATTATGACGGAGTATCTGAGGGGAATTGTGCCCCCACTGGCTTAATAGTCACCAACGCTCCTCGACTCTTCCTTGATGATAAAATCTTTCTGAAGGATTGGTCTCTTGTAGCCTGGCGCTGTACCCGCGACTGGCTTATCTTGATTATTAATACTGCCAAGCGGATTGTGGATACTATTCTTATTGAAATCCAGACCTTGGAGTCTCAGATCAAGGTGGTGATATCAACGACTCTGTATAAAAAACAAGCAGAAGAAACCAACAAGACTAACAGAGAGTTCAAAGACTCGATCTTGGCAACTAAAATCACTAAATTCAAGAAGGACTTGGCACGCTTCTCAATGGAGAAGGTATATCCTTACACCAGTGAGACCTATGTTCCAGCACAATTCAATCGCCAAGGGAGGCAATACGGTTCAAACTATTCCACCTCAGGAAGTGAAGGATGGTCCAGCGATTCAGATAATTCCACCTCTGAAGATCTTACAAGTAGAGGTATGCACCGTAGGAACAGAGGTAATTGGAGGGGTTTTCGAGGTGGTCCTCCCCCTCCTCCGCCACAGTGGTGGCCTCCTCTACCTTTTGGATATCCAAATCTTCAACCTCAAGGGCAAACTTTTCCTTACCAAGCACAACCTCAATTTTTCCCAAACCAGCCTTTTTTAGGATATGGCCGAGGAAGATCCAGAGGAAAACGTCGGAACCAACAGACCCAAGTACATTGGGGCCCTCCGTCATCAATGAGGACAACACGGAGTATGACAGAAGCTCAGGCAGGGACCAGCAACGAGACTCTATAGTCATGAATCTAAGCAGCCGGGAATTGAACACGGACGAACAGACGTTGCTGAACAAAGGACTGGGTTTTGTACACTCAAATAGAGGTGATACGTTTTTATTGAAGCAAGAATTGTTCCAATTCTTTCGTAAAATCCACCTGAACTTTTTCTTTAGAGATCGAGTTCAGGATCCCATTGAAGAAACTGGTACCAACACTGGGTTGAAAAATAAATCTACTTTCAACCCTCCGATTTATCAGATACCTCCCCAGATTTTGACTTTTGAGAAAGCTGTTTTGACACAGATTGATACAATCTGCAGAGGCAACGAAAGACAATACCAGAATCTAACCCAACGAGAAAAATGTGCCATGAGGACACTGGCAAGTGACACCACGATTACAATTAAACCGGCGGATAAGGGCGGTGCTATCGTCCTGTTGGATACTTCAACTTATCGCGTGGAATGTCTCAAACAACTTAACAACACCCGCTTTTACCAACCGTTAAAAACAGATCCCACCAAGAGACTTCAGATTGAAATAAAGACTCTTGTTGATGAGGCAAGGTTGAACAATTGGATCACTACGCAAGAAGCATCCTTCTTGGTCAAGATCCATCCAGTGATTCCTTATTTTTACGTCCTGCCCAAAGTACACAAGGAGCAGAGACCACCACCTGGTCGTCCCATTATCTCTGGATTAGGATCCCTGCTGGAACCATTATCTACGTTCGTGGATCATTTCCTTCGGCCTCTTGTGATGGAGATGCCCACTTACCTTAAGGATACGAAGGACATTCTCCGCCTGGTGGGAGATACACCTTTTGATGCTACTAGAGATTATTTGGTGTCCTTTGATGTGGAGTCTTTGTACACCTGCATTCCCCAAGACGAGACACTTGCGGCCATACAGACACTGTTGGAGACTCGAGACATGGATACCATCACCCCTGTTCATTTTATCATGAATTGTGCCCGACTGGCCATGAAAGAAAATTTCTTTCAATTTGAAGACCAGTTGTTTCTACAAATATCGGGCACTTCAATGGGCAGCGTTTTTGCCCCTAGTCTGGTGAATCTGTATGTGTACCTCTTTGAACAGGACCATATTTTCAATGAGGGCAATCCATACAAAGACCACATACAGTTGTGGAAACGCTACATTGACGACGTCTTTGTTGTCTGGAGAGGCCCTCCACTTACCATCATGGAATTCAAGGGGTGGCTCAACACCCGCAATTATTTTCTGAGGTTTACCTGTGAATACAGTAACAGCAAATTACCTTTTCTAGACGTTTTGATTTCCCCCACTGATGGGGGTTATGCACTGAACTGTACAGGAAGCCCATTTCCAGGAACTCGCTCTTATCATACAAGAGCTACCATCCCAAAGCCCTGAGGGATAATCTCCCTTTTGGGCAGTTCTTACGAATCAAAAGGAATTGCTCGACCACCTCCAAATATCAGGTACATGCCCATGATCTGGCCCGCCAGCTTGGAGCCAGGAGTTACCCGAAGCAACTGATCAAGAGGTCGATGAAACGTGCAGCCAATAACAACCGGGAAGCTCTTATTGAACAAAGCGAACCCAAGGAAGCCAATTCAAGACTCACATGTGTCAACACCTTTTGCAGTTTCTCTAATAAAATCAAGAAGAGCATCCTCTCTAATTGGAAGATTCTGAATATTGGCGATACTGCCCTACCTCGACCGCTGTTTGCTTTCAAACGCAGCACAAATATCAAAGACCAATTGGTGCATACGCGACCACACACCATGAAACCAAGCAAGCAGAATACTCTCTGGCACTTACCCGAGGTCAGGGGGCATTTTCCTTGTGGTATGTGTGCGGCCTGTCCACTTACAGAACACACAATGTCTGTTGACATTGGTACTGCACAACCTTGGACTCTTTCCAAACACACGAACTGTAATAGTGACAGGCTCATATACTTGATCACTTGTCCATGTGCCTTACGGTACGTGGGCATGACTACTCGGAAGGTGAAAATTCGCATTTTAGAACACAGGAGCACCATCCGCTGCAAGAAAACTGCCACAAAACTCACAAGCCACTTTTTAGAAAAGAATCATTCCCCTGAAGACCTGAAGTGGATAGTCTTGGAGAAACCTGCCATTCCTGCACATTTAACTGACGTCTCTACATATCTCTTTAGGCGTGAACAACGTTGGGTACACAGGCTCAACACAGCTGAGGTGGGATTGAATGATGATATTCCATGGGTTGCTCTCTAAATGCTTTGCGCACAAAGCATAGGGTAGAGTCATTTACAACAATATGGTTAAACACTAGGCATATAACTGGTGGTTCATGGTTTTCATGTTAACTATGCCTCAAAGACAACCTTATGATTAAATCAAAACGCATGCTCTAAGGGTTTTTTTCCCCGTAGCGCTCCTTTTTATGAAGATGGCACGATGTCTGGAGCTGTGTAAAATATTTAAAAAATACTTAAACAAATAAGATTTGAGTATGGCTATCCAGCGCGCCATAACAACAAGGACGCTCCAGATAGGCTCGTGCATGCACAGCAAACTCGTACTGCTTGAAACTACATTCGCCAGGTATTTTGACTCATAACACACATGCGCGTAGGAATAGCGTCTGATGACATCGCGCATGCGCGAAGGTTTGCCGATTAGCGCTGGCTGTCGGTAGCGCACGTACATTTCAGTATTTAAGAAGCACTCAGTCACCAGCGCACTTACCTCCCGCGACAGTCTCCACCCGACCGGGGTACCGACGGAGAGGTAAGTGACATGCTGTTTGCCCCCCCATTATGTGATGAGGTGCTGACTGATGCGTACATCATCTTCATGTGCTCGCGCCTTTCCCTGCCTTTGGAGCCAGTGCCCCTTCATTTCATTCAGAATCCATGCGATAGGCACTAGTGGCACAGAGGCTCTATGAACTGTCTTCTCTCTTTTTTACAACTATGCAGCCTTCCATTGACATCACAGTTTTGTCTAATGTGTCCAAGATAGCCATTTGTTGCAAACCCCCTTAGCTCGGCATTCATGCAATATGCGTAAGCTGTGCTAGAGGCCAAGTTGTAGCCTGGTCTTTTCTCCTCAACCTAGCAGCCAAACAATTCTACACTTGTGCAATATGATAGGGCTGTTCATTTAATATGTGAGACATGACTGGGGTTGTTTTCCTTCCCCGTAGAATCAGATTTTCGAATTTTGATAGTTCAGTCCTCTCCTATGACAAATACTGTATAGAGGCTGTCCCTGTTTTTAACATACCATAGATTGTGACACATATTAGGGTACCCCGTTTGAACCACACAAGGGGACATGTGGTATCATTGCATACATGTTGTTTTTTATTGAGTCTGGTGCTCTTATGACTAGATTTGGTATTTATATGCTTTAACCGTGTCAGTGTGTTTGAAATTTTGTGTGTTCTTAGCTGATATTAGCACACTGTACATACTGTTCCTCCATAGAGCGGTGCCTCCCCTCTGAGCTGTTGCCAGGTTGAGGTCTGCAACGTACCCAGTCGTTACGGGTAAGCATGACACTGTTTTTGTGCAGACACTTTTGTGGTGCAATATGCAGGAGGAGGCACTCTGATCCTTCCTCACTGCCTTGTTATCTGATGTTTTTGCGTTGTTTTGTTTAAGGCCTATATTGTCTCTTATTTATTTTCATTAGGTACGGGTACCTTCCGTAGAACAGGAACCGCAAGTATTTCTGGTTCCGGGTGTTCAACTAAAAGTTTTTAATATTCCTTTTTTTGTCACACTTAGTGGTCCTGAAAAAAGCCTGGTCCGAGTTGGGGGCCACATGGCTGAAACATGTCGACCTTAATCTATCACTTGACACGTGCGGTTTAAATCCATACCGCAGGTGCACTGTTTTTTAATCCTGACAGTGAGAACTCCTGAATAAAGCTCATGCTTGGTTCTCTCTAGCCAGTTTTAATATCACTTCACTCACTTTAATTCTTTTGCGCTGCTTTCTCACTCACACTAGCAGTCTCATTTGGAGGATCTAGCAGATCCAGCTAGAGCAGTTGAAAAACATCCCTGAGCTCCTCCCTCTCAGAGAGGGGGTTGTAGCCCTCAGAGGAACTAGGTTTTTCCTCTGGGAGGAGAGTCCCAAATGATGAAGCATGCCACCATAGGTGGGTGAGGGATTTCTTCCTAAAGGGATCTTTCCCCCAGTTAGGTTTTGTGATAGTGCCTTTGTGTATGTTTGTCTGGTTTGTTCAGATAACTTAGACCCAAGGATTTTTGTTGTATTTGATTGATAGTTTGGGGATGTAATCCTTTGCAGGTCTCTAAAATGTTTCCCTAGGTCCATTGTATTTGTTTACTATGCATTGAAGCACCTAGGACTGCATTATATTAGTTCAACAAGGCTATAGTTTCCAGATGCCTCTTTCTTTGGTATTCTTTGCTTGCAGTATGGGGCTATGCAAAGATAAGCCCTGTGGCATGATGTCAATACTAGAAAGATGTAAGTGCACAATTGCATTTATACTGCCTGAAAGTGACTGGCTGTCTGACCTTTCACAGCAAGAGTCAGGCCAACACTAACTGTATTAAAAATAGCAAAATGACTGATGGCAAATGTATATTTAAGGAATGGCAGATTTTGGTGAGGATGGCGGTGCACCAATGCCCTTATAGACGGGTTGTCCCTGCAAGGTAGTTTCATAGCATTTGATCCAGCGCCAATCAGGGATCGATAACCAATAAACACAATCACTGGCCCATACTCATACACCCAACACATGAATCCCTGTTGCGCTGTTTCTAGTTTGTGTTAAATCAGTGTTTCACAATACAGGCTCATTCCTATCACTCTAGATACATATCTGAACCTGTATCAACTCTCTTTCCTCTGGTCGATGGACCAAAAGTTGAGAAGTTTATGGTAATAATTAGTACTAACTATCTATCTTACCTACTAAATAATGCACAAACTCGGTGTCAGGTTAATAATATTTATCGCAAATAATGTGAAAGTAAATGCTCATCAGGTACAGTTTCACAAGGCAAACAATGTATAAAACACAGAGAGAGAGCATTTATGCAGGCAAATAAGCGTCAAACTCAAATCATTAAAGAACAGAATGCAATGAAGGAGTGGATAGGTGAAGAGACATAAGTTTCAGAGACAAATTTCATTTGCAAATGAGAAATGCAAAGTACGGATCATTTAACTATACTAACCCAATAATTCAGTAGAAAAGCTACCCCCTGGCCATGGGAATAGATGGGGGTTCCCCAAGAAGGATCAGGGAACAAAGAGTAGGACAGGAACAGGATATAGATAGGTCTCAATCTGGATACAGCAAACCGACGGACAGCGATGATCTCCCTCTCTCTAGCTTCTCTGAAGACGCGCGCAGACCAACCCCCCAGGCACTCCAGTTATACTCTAAAAACCTACATGTCCAACCCACCATTGTGGCAACATTTTCAGAATCTAAGGGGTCTAATAGGATGGCGGTCGGAAAACCACCCCGACCGCCATGGTAGCGGAAAACAACCGCCCGCCGGTACCGCGGCAAAACCGGCGGCTAGATTAGGATCTACCGCCCAAAAAACCCGACTGCAGCGGTAAGAGCTACCTAAAAACCGCCCGTAGCGGGCGGAGAAGGCGAAAACCCGTCCGCGGAGGTCAGATTCGCGGAGGAAAAAAACCAAACCGCCGCCAGGACAGCGGAGACACCGCACGGAAAATTAGGATATCCCCGATCTGACCGCGGTACGTTCCGCTGTTTCCGACCACCGAAAACGCTAACAGTGATGAATGGGAGAGCCGGCGGAAGAACCGCAGCATAGCCTCCTCTGCGGACGCTCCGTGACAAATATGGCGGTCGACAGAAAAAACTCACAACAAGGCCACAAAGTGCACACAGCAAACTAGCCATGCACCCAAAAACACATAACACACCCCAATGACACAACCACATGGCAACTACAAAAATCTAAATCCCAGGACAACCCACACAACACACCTGACAGCAATACCCCATTTGGACACACCCACATAGCTGAGTATAAAAGCAGCCCCTTCCCTGACCACAATCCTTTGCAATACTCCACAACTGAAAGGCCCAACACCAGAGCACAAAGGAGAGGCAAATCTGCACACCATCACTACTCACACCACACACAGCACCACCACCACTTCCACACCTGTACCTCTAACCCCTCTGCGCATCACACATCACCCCCACCCCCACCACTTACACACCTGCACCTCAAACCCCTTAGCACATCACACACCATGGCACCACAGAAAATGCCAAAATTCACAGAGAGTGTGTTGACAGTCATGGTAGATAAGATAATCAGAGTAGAACCACAACTGTTTGGTAACCTGGTCCAACAGACACCATTAGCCAGAAGAAATCAAATGTGGGCAAGGATAGTCGATAAGGTCAATGCAGTAGGGACCATCCCGCGCAACAGACAGGAAATCATCAAGCGGTGGCATGACCTGAAGAGTGTTGTCAAAAAGAAGAGGAGCAAGAACCATGAGCTGGCTCAGAGGACTGGCGGTGGCCCTCCCATTCCACCAAGAACATTCACTGCATGGGAGGAGAAGGTGCTTGCCATACTGCATCCAGAGAGTCTCACAGGAATACCCAGGGGAGTGGAGGCTGGTAAGTACAAACAAATGTAGACCATTACACAGCAATATACTGTCCAGCACAACTACAAAGCTACATCTCAGAGGCCCAAGTATATCCATATGCACCACAATATCCAACACATGTCCCACAAATGTAACATCCACTACATCTGAATCACCCCAAAAGGTAGCCAACATTTACACGGTTGTATGTGCCCAGGCAAATAGCACTACAACTCCCACCATGCCCCCTGTCCCACCCCTGAGCCGGATGGAGCACTCCACACCCAGAAGCATTTGGAAGCCATTGTCTCACTACAAACAAACTAACAGGTAGGTAGCCATCTTAACAGGGAGGGCTGTTTGGGGGGTGGGAGGCCTGCACAACAACTCCCACCATGCCCCCTGTCCCACCCCTGAGCAGGATGGAGCACTCCACACCCAGAAGCATTTGGAAGCCATTGTCTCACTACAAACAAACTAACAGGTAGGTAGCCATCTTCCCTGGGAGGGCTGTTTGGGGGTGGGAGGCCTGCACAACAACTCCCACCAGGCCCCCTGTCCCACCCCTGAGCAGGATGGAGCACTCCACACCCAGAAGCATTTGGAAGCCATTGTCTCACTACAAACAAACTAACAGGTAGGTAGCCATCTTAACAGGGAGGGCTGTTTGGGGGTGGGAGGCCTGCACAACAACTCCCACCATGCCCCCTGTCCCACCCCTGAGCAGGATGGAGCACTCCACACCCAGAAGCATTTGGAAGCCATTGTCTCACTACAAACAAACTAACAGGTAGGTAGCCATCTTCCCTGGGAGGGCTGTTTGGGGGTGGGAGGCCTGCACAACAACTCCCACCAGGCCCCCTGTCCCACCCCTGAGCAGGATGGAGCACTCCACACCCAGAAGCATTTGGAAGCCATTGTCTCACTACAAACAAACTAACAGGTAGGTAGCCATCTTCCCTGGGAGGGCTGTTTGGGGGTGGGAGGCCTGCACAACAACTCCCACCATGCCCCCTGTCCCACCCCTGAGCAGGATGGAGCACTCCACACCCAGAAGCATTTGGAAGCCATTGTCTCACTACAAACAAACTAACGGGTAGGTAGCTGTCTTCCCTGGGAGGGCTGTTTGGGGGTGGGAGGCCTGCACAACAACTCCCACCAGGCCCCCTGTCCCACCCCTGAGCAGGATGGAGCACTCCACACCCAGAAGCATTTGGAAGCCATTGTCTCACTACAAACAAACTAACAGGTAGGTAGCCATCTTAACAGGGAGGGCTGTTTGAGGGTGGGAGGCCTGCACAACAACTCCCACTAGGCCCCCTGTCCCACCCCTGAGCAGGATGGAGCACTCCACACCCAGAAGCATTTGGAAGCCATTGTCTCACCACAAACAAACTAACAGGTAGGTAGCCGATCTTACCTGGGAGGGCTGTTTGGGGGTGGGAGGCCTGCACAACAACTCCCACCAGGCCCCCTGTCCCACCCCTGAGCAGGATGGAGCACTCCACACCCAGAAGCATTTGGAAGCCATTGTCTCACTACAAACAAACCAACAGGTAGGTAGCCATCTTAACAGGGAGGGCTGTTTGGGGGTGGGAGGCCTGCACAACAACTCCCACCAGGCCCCCTGTCCCACCCCTGAGCAGGATGGAGCACTCCACACCCAGAAGCATTTGGAAGCCATTGTCTCACTACAAACAAACTAACAGGTAGGTAGCCATCTTAACAGGGAGGGCTGTTTGGGGGTGGGAGGCCTGCACAACAACTCCCACCAGGCCCCCTGTCCCACCCCTGAGCAGGATGGAGCACTCCACACCCAGAAGCATTTGGAAGCCATTGTCTCACTACAAACAAACTAACAGGTAGGTAGCCATCTTCCCTGGCAAGGCTGTTTGGGGGTGGGAGGCCTGCACAACAACTCCTACCAGGCCCCCTGTCCCACCCCTGAGCAGGATGGAGCACTACACACCCAGAAGCATTTGGAAGCCATTGTCTCACTACAAACAAACTAACAGGTAGGTAGCCATCTTAAAAGGGAGGGCTGTTTGGGGGTGGGAAGCCTGCAGTACTGCTCCCACCATGCCCCCTTGTTCCCCAGCTCATCAAGATGGAGCACTCCCTCCCACCCAGATGCATGCGTCAGTCATTGCACTGTCCACTTCAAACTAACAGGTAGGTAGACATATTATGCCCTCTTGTCCCACCCCTGAGCAGGATGGAAGCCTCCACCACACACACAAATAGATATGACACAAATCCAACCCAAATGTGAAAACAAAACAGGTAAGTAGTCAGTACATGCACCCAACCATTCCTCCCAAAAAGCATGGTGCCATATGACAACACCAGCCCTCTCATCACACAAAAATACACACAGATCCTATTGCCACTCACAGTGTGCAGACAGCTAAGCAAATGTAAATGTCACAGCAACCAAACTTTGACACACCAATTCACATGTAGAAGAAAGTCTGTGCACAATCATGCACAGCACTGAATGCCATGTGTAAGTGCGATGTGGCCAGAGCAGCAAGGACCATATGTAAACAAAGAAAGCATGGTTGTTGGTACAAATTCAGATTTGCACATGACATTACAAAGGTATGCATGAGATGACAATGGCCAGTTCATGCTCAGATGTAACGTCTGCCAGGGCAGAGTGATCAACAAAGAGGCGTCACAGAAATGCTTTGTTGCGTCAGTCCCTAGATGGCAACATGTCCCTGTAATCACAAAACATGCACGTGGCGCATGGTATGTTGTGACAGCTCACACCATGGACAACTAATGCATGTACCTCAACATCATCTCAGGAGGCACAGTAGTGCGCATACAAACAATGTGATGGCTAGTCAACTGTGTGGTGTACAAACAGTGAATAATACACAGCTAACACAAAGCTTGCGGGGTGCACTACAAAGACCATTTCCCATCTGTCCCACAGGTGACCAAGAACTGACTGCAGAGGACAACACCAGCAACCTGCAGAGCCAGTCTCCCCCCCCACCCCCCGGAACATGGACTCTCAGATGTTGACTCCCGGTATTCAGAGGACGAGGAGTTCGGAGCCGGCCCATCTGGTGTGCCAGGGCGCAACCGGTCCCAGGACCCCATTGTCCCCCCCACCACATCTGCAGCAACACCAACAGCTACGCAGACCCCTGCTGTTACGGCCTGTGCATCCTACACCACCACCACCATCACCACCACCAGAGCTGCCTGCAACACCCTCCCTGTCCCAGAGGATGACCACCCCACACCACCAACTGAGGAGGGCAGGGAGAGGATGCGGGTGCCTACAGTGGTGATGCAACAGGTCCGTGGCAGCAGGGCAGGTGGGAGTGGCAGGGTCACTCACAGACAACCAGAGCCTGGGACCGAAGCCCTGGACAGCATAAACAGAGTCCTTGGGGCATATGAACGGGCCCAGGGACGAACGGCCCGGTCAGAAGAAGATTCCCGCGAGCTCCTCCTGCTGAAGAGGTCCATGGACACCCGCATGGGACAAATTGTGGACCTCTTGGGCCAGATAGTGGCGGCACTGAGGGACAGGCCTGCGCCACAAACAACTCCTCCACCTCCCCCTGCTGGGCTGCAGGATGACAGTTCAACATCCTCCCCTGCGGCCACAGAGAGGGGTGAGTCCTCAGACCCCACAGGCCCTACAGCAGAGGCCCCCCCTGCCAAGCGACGAAGGGGCCGTCCCAAGAAATCCCTGGGAGTATCCCATGGCTAAGCACCTGCCAAACGTCAGTCACGGAGCCAGCCATGATGGCAACACTCTTCACTACTGCATTGAGTTTTTGGACTGTCCTTCCCCACACTGCCTAATGAATGGCATCTGTCTGTTGGACTGGGTCACCACATCAATGTGGTGACTACTCGATTCTCTCATTTACCATTACTGTCAACTCACTGCTTCACTAATCACCTCAATGTAAATGTTCACCTCCCTCATATGTCACCATTGTAAATAAATACTCCTTACACACATGTTGTTGTTTCTGCTCCGTCTTTATTCCAGGATGTGCAGTCATCACCATGATTAAAATGTACCAGGAGTATGGAATGTATGTAGTCAAGGAGAGGCTGAAGGGACCTAGGAAAACACAACAGAACAAGATTCACTAGTCTGGGTGTGGCATCACAGACATCACACAACACATACCATAAAGCTAATACAACATGCACACATCACAATGAGCAACAAGTGCCAACATACACATCCTGTAGATGTTCAAAATTACCCTGTCCCATAAACATTGTCAGCCACCACTGAGTCAACAACCGGCTGCAGTCACAAAGCTCACATACACCTTCACAACAACAGCAACATCATCAGACAATGGGTCCGTTGTACATTGTCACTCACCTTCAAGTGAAGTAGCGGTTGATGAGCTGTTGACGCAGGTCAACACCATCCTCCTCTCCACTGTCCTCATCACTGGACACGGGTTGGTTTGCAGGTGGGGGCCTTAGCTGCTCATCATCATCCATGATCAGGGGGATATCCTTGCGAATGGCTAGGTTGTGGAGCATTCAGCATGCCACTACAATCTGACACACCTTACCGGGCGAGTACATGAGTGCACCTCCGGTCTTGTCCATGCAGCGAAATCGTGACATGAGGAGACCAAAAGTACGCTCCACCACACAACGTGTCCTCCCATGGGCATCATTGTAGCGTACATCAGCTGGTGTCCTGGGATTCCGCAGTGGGCTCAGCATCCAAGGATGGTTGGGATATGCTGAGTCACCTAGGTGTGAGAAACACAGACAAACCTTGTAATAATACTGTGGCAGAGAACAGCATGTCACACACACAGCACGCTACTGGACTCTTCGTACTCACCCACAATCCATGCACGCTCAGGAAGCAGATTAGCCATCAGCTGTGGTACAATGCTGTTCCGCATGATGTATGAGTCATGGGCTGAGCCTGGAAATTTGGCACACACGTGCGTGATGATCATATCCGCCTGGCACACCACTTGCACATTTATGGAGTGGAAATGTTTACGATTCCTATAGATGTGCTCCCGTGCCTGTGGTGGAACAAGCCCAACATGGGTGCAATCAATGACACCGACAACATGGGGGATGTGTCCAAGGGCATAAAAGTCTCCCTTCACAGCCGCCAATTCAGGTCCTCTGGGGAAATGGATATATCTGTCCTTGTATATCATCATAGCGGACAGGACATCACGCAGCACCATTCTGAACATAGGTTGCGACATCCCACCTGCGCTGGACACCGTGTGCTGTAATGATCCAGAGGCAAAAAAATGCAGGGCCGCCATCACCTTAGACATTGGTGTGAAAGCTGTTGGATATGTTCTGCGAGGCTGCAGGTGGGGCTCCAACATAGCACATAGGTTTTGAAGGGTGGCTCTATCCAGACGGAATTTCCGGATGACCTCCTCATCCTCCATGTCTGCCAGCACTGTGAAGGGACAAGGCAGATTTGGTCTCCTCCTAGTTGAGATGAAAGTGGACACATGTCAATTCAATACACCATGAGATGTGTACAACATCTTACGTTTTGACTGACACAACGCCAACAATGACTGTCATCACAATTGAGTCACAGAGCAGCTTACATGTAGGGACACCTTCAGCTACACTACTCGTACACTTGTACCCTTTCACACAGCAAGTACATCCGAAACAACATCTGACTATGCGAATGCACGTAGGCATATGGCCACATCTAGCATGAGCAGGCCTGAGAGTATTTCATACAGCATATGTGTAAAACTGCAATACCACTGTCTCATACCTAGCTGCTGTACCTGACACACCTTCAGGCGTAAGTTGAACATGGCACACATCAACAACACAATGACCACAGGCTGAGCGTAAACAACAAGTTTGTGCATGATCCAAGAAAACAAGACAGTCAAATTTGCACATACTACATTAAGACATACATCACTGTGATTTTCACAGCACTTTCACACATTGACATGTGTACACATTTGAGAGTCCATAACAACACTGTTCTGTGTACATGCCCATCAATATCACAAGTGACATGTGAGTGAGTACATGCCAATGTACTAAATCACATACACAAACATGGCATGTGTAGTCAGCAGTGTGTTAAATATTACACTGGCATTGTGTGCACAATGATGTGCCATTAATCATGTGGCCACTGTGCACTGTTGATGACTGCCCATTGTCCATTGACACAGCATGATGTGTCCATAGATGCTGACAAAGTGCTCCGCCACCCAAATCACGGTCACAGGCACCAATGTATGGCACCCAAATCGCGGAAGCTACCGCCTGCCACCAGCGGTGTGTCACCACCCATCCCTAGAACACAATCGCGGTAGTGAGACATATATATGTATTGCCAAATGGCGGTTGGCATGCTCCGCCACCCAAATCACGGTCACAGGCACCAATGTATGGCACCCAAATGGTGGTAGCTACCGCCTGGCACCAGCGGTGTGTCACCACTAATCCCTAGAACACAATCGCGGTAGTGAGACATATATATGTATTGCCAAATGGCGGTTGGCATGCTCCGCCACCCAAATCACGGTCGCAGGCACCAATGTATGGCACCCAAATCGCGGAAGCTACCGCCTGCCACCAGCGGTGTGTCACCACCAATCCCTAGAACACAATTGCGGTAGTGAGACATATATATGTATTGCCAAATGGCGGTTGGCATGCTCCGCCACCCAAATCACGGTCACAGGCACCAATGTATGGCACACAAATCGCGGTAGCTACCGCCTGGCACCAACGGTGTGTCACCATCAATCCCTAGAACACAATCGCGGTAGTGAGACATATATATGTATTGCCAAATGGTGGTTGGCATGCTCCGCCACCCAAATCACGGTCACAGGCACCAATGTATGGCACCCAAATCGCGGTAGCCTAATGCAATTTTTAAAATCGCGGAAGGCGTGCTCCGCCACCGCGGGCCGGTCATTGGATGCAATTGAAATATGCACCTCCGCGGTAGCGCCCGCCTGGCCCCTGCGGTGTGTCACCGCCAATGCCCATGCCCTTGCAGCCAATGGGAACCGCAATCGCGGTAGCCTAATGCAATTTTGAAAATCGCGGAAAGCGTGCTCCCCCACCGCAGGGCCAGTCATTGGATGCAATTGAAAGATGCACCACCGCGGTAGCGCCCGCCTGGCCCCTGCGGTGTGTCACCGCCAATGCCCATGCCCTTGCAGCCAATGGGAATCGCAATCGCGGTAGCCTAATGCAATTTTGAAAATCGCGGAAGGCGTGCTCCGCCACCGGGGGGCCGGTCATTGGATGCATTTGAAAAAGGCTAACCTGGAACACCAATTGCAGCAGCTTGGAACCACTGAAACTGCCCCAGGGGGCTATATATGTGTGGGAGGGAGCCTCACATTTCCACAGCTTCCAGAGCCTGCTGCCTGAGACCCCTCACCTGCTGCTGCTGCTGTCTCCAGGGACTGCTGCCTGCCACCCCTCAACACCACCTGCTGCTGCTGCTGTCTCCAGGGACTGCTGCCTGCCACCCCTCAACACCAACTGCTGCTGTCTCCAGGGACTGCTGCCTGCCACCCCTCAACACCACCTGCTGCTGTCTCCAGGGACTGCTGCCTGCCACCCCTCAACACCAACTGCTGCTGCTGCGGTCACCTGGCCACAGTGATGGCGAGGACTGAGAAGATCCGGGCCAGTCCCTTCACCAGCGAGGAGCTGGAGGTCCTGGTGGATGAGGTGCTCACACAGTATCCAAGGCTATATGGTGCCCCAAATGTCGTGGTAAGTCTTCAACAGTGTGAGTGCAGGGGGGGCACACATGAAGTTTAGCTGCTGCAGTATGTGCCCGAGAGTGTGGGGTTATGTCATGCACTGCCTAGCATGCTTTCTCCAGGGGGAAGGGGTGTGTAGCCTATTTCACACGTTTCCCTGCCTGCACATCAGGATTTGAGTGACATGTATTGTCTTGTCAGCCATACAGTGACGCAGCAAGTTGGTAATGCAGGAGTCAGGACAGTGATTGCTTGTGTGAAGGGCTGTGTGGGTCCCTGTTGTCCTTCTCAGTGTGAGCCCACCTGGCCTGCACAGTCACCGCCCAAACTGACAAGGAAACATCACTGAATGTACAGAGTGTTACATGCGTCTTTTTTTCTTTACTCTCCATCAATGAGCCATCTCAGCACTGTAGCTTGCACACAACAGGCCTTGTGAGAAGGGTGTGGGTTTGTGAGATCATGTCCCTCAATGTGACCTCCATGACACAGTGAGCCATTCACCGGGCAAGGAAATTGAGGGCTGCGCAGTGTTGGACACAGTGAGTCTAACCCCCAACATATGTTGATATGTAATGTATGTCTTGCTCTACCTAACAATGGACAGAAGATGTGGGCAGACTAGACATGGCTTCATGTGCTGGCATCATGCATGTGTATGAGATGGGCAGGTACTGTGTCCACCCTCACACCTGCATGCATTTACGTGTGGTTCTCCCATGCTGATGTACCATGTGAGATGCATTCTTGTCTCTGTTAGACATATCTGTGGTTTTGGTATGAGTCAGTATCATGCTACTGTACTGAGAGATATTGGTACATAACACTGTGTCACTGATGTTTTCCCCCTCTTGTCTCCCATGCCTGCAGCTCAAACTACACCAGCGTAAGGCTGTGTGGAGGGCCATTGCATGCAAGCAAGGTGCGGGCTGTGGGTGTCTCACACCGATGGCGCACCCACTGCCACAAGAGGTGGGATGACATCTGCCGGCTGAGCAAGAACGTGGCGGAGATGGCGCTGGGTCTGCTCCCTCGGACTGGCAGGTTGGCGCGGCGCAGCATGACACCACTAATGGCCCGCATCTTGGCCGTGACACAGCCTGAGCTGGATGCACGTTTGAAGGAGCATCAGCAGCAAGCTAGGGGTGAGTATTCTTGGAAGGGTGACTTTGGCTGTGAGTGGCTGCATGTGTTCACAGCCTAGGACAGCACTGGGCTATGTGATGTTGGTAGTGTGATGCAGTGGCTTGTAAGTGGCCTCTGTGCTGGGTGCAGCTGTCATGCATTTGCCCTACCTGTACTTCCTAATGTGATTTGAGTACTGGGCATTGACATTGCATTCTGAGTCGTGGGCTTCAGGTATAGTCTGCATTGGGGTAGTCTGGGAAATCACATGAAAGGGAATGGCAGTGTGCCTATTCTGAGTGTGCTTTCATCAATGCGTGCATTGCCTGACCTCAGATTTGTGAGGCTGAGACATCTGACGCAAATGTGCTACAGTAGTTGTGCCCCAAAGTACAACATGGTGGATGGCATGAGCTCATGGCCATTGTGGACTGTTATGTTGGAGTCTGTATCTGTGTTGTCCCCTTCTGCTCCATCCAGATATGACAGTGGCAACATGTTGTGGGGTTCATCCTTGCCCACATCAGGGCCCTAGGTGTGCTCAGAGCTATTTGTGTATCTGGTTGAACGGAGCCACCGGCAGGATATTGTGCTGTGTGGTCATCACATGGCTCACTTATGCCTGGTTTTCTTGTTTACACGCACTGTTCGAGTTCAGAATTGAGGGTGCACAATGTCATTGCACAGGGTGGTGTGCAACATGTAGATTTCTTCATCTTCAGTGATGCTTTGCTTGCATATGTTTGTTCTGTTGATGCCAATGAACTGACCCTACATCTCTCTCTCTCATGCAGCATCTCCTGTGGGCACGGAAGGACAGGGGACGGACACCAGTGGTGAGGCATCAAGCACAACAGCTGCACACGGGCACAGTGACACAGATGTGACCAGCGCCTCGGAGGGGGACAGGAGTCTGCTGGAGGAATCACAGCCAGAGACGCAAAGCTCAACGTCATCTGACGCCAGCGGTGACGCATCCATGTTGGCGGGCACAGGGAACGGGGACTCTGCCTCCTCTTCCACCACACAGCGTACAGTGGCCACCCTCCCAGATACTTCCACTGTTGCTTCCTGTGTTCGCACCAGTAAGCAGGGAAGAGTGTCCTTCACCCCAGGCACCGCTGCCCCTGCCCCTGTCCCCCCGGCTGCCATCAGTGCTGAGTCTGTGGACCTTTTGCGCCAGCTGTTTGTGGGCCAGACAGCTCTCCTCAATGCCTTCATAGACCATGACAAAAAGTTGGCACAGGTGGTTGCTTTCATGGAGGGCATACATTCAGACGTGGGTGGGCTACACCGGACTGTCCAGTCTTTGTCCTCCGCAGCGACGGCAGCCCTTCAACTGGCACAATCTCGGAGTCCAGCTCCAGTCCCTTTGTCCACCCCCCTGCCAGTAGCCACATCTGACGATAGTGACCACGCACAACAGACCTCAAGGTCAAGATACAGCACACGCAGCACACAGCAGCAGCAGCCCAAGCGGTCCAGGGCGCAGACACCATCCCCACAGAAAACTAAAGCCACCCCAGAGCGCAAAGACATAAGCCCGTCAGGCGACACTATGGGCCACAAAGCCAAGAAGCAGACCTCAGGGTCACATGCCTCAGAGGCATCCCCAGCCAAGGACTCTCCTGTCCCAAAAGCGTCTCGCAAGGACAAGCAGACAGTTTCCGTGCCCGCTGAGAAGGTGGTGCCTGCTAAAAGTACACATAAGAAGAGCTCCAAGGCAGATTCACCCACAACCTCAACTCCCATCCAAAGCCCTGTGAAGCAGGGAAATGCGGGCACTGTAGGGGGAAAACCTGGTAAACAGGGGATGGAGGGGCAAAGGCAAGGCCAGGCCAAGTGAACAGCTGGATCCAGCATGTCCCCAGAGGGAGGGCCACCGTCTGCACCTGATGCAGCTTTGGTGGTGAGTGTGCCTGTTGTGGCCGCCCCACCTCCCACTCCTACCAAGACCACACTTCCATATCAAATCCCCAAGAAGTGGAAAGGTACCCCTCAACATTCTCCCTCCGACACTGTGTCTCATGGCAGCATGTCTCCGCCTCCACGGGCCACCACACCACCCGGTCCAAGCAGCCCTCCGGCTCCCAAAGCCACTGATGCCTCAAGCTCAGCTGGTCCGCTCTCTCCCAGGTCCAGTCCTCCAACTGGCTCCGACACTCATCCAGCTCCCAGTCAGACTGACAGACAAGTCTGAGGCTAAATCCCCCTCACACACCTGTCTCTCCCACAGCAGTGCCTGTACTGCCCATTGTTATCCCCCTAGCTGTGTTGCTGACCATGACTGTGTACAGTCTCACACATTCCCTGTGCAGCTTCTCATGTACCTACTCTGCTGTTTGGACTGGCCACTGGCCTTGCTGTACATTGCTGTGTTTGCCCATTCCCTGTGCAGCTTCTCATGTACCTACTCTGCTGTTTGGACTGGCCACTGGCCTTGCTGTACATTGCTGTGTTTGCCCATTCCCTGTGCAGCTTCTCATGTACCTACTCTGCTGTTTGGACTGGCCACTGGCCTTGCTGTACATTGCTGTGTTTGCCCATTCCCTGTGCAGCTTCTCATGTACCTTCTCTGCTGTTTGGACTGGCCACTGGTCTTGCTGTACATTGCTGTGTTTGCCCATTCCCTGTGCAGCTTCTCATGTGCCTACTCTGCTGTTTGGACTGGCCACTGGCCTTGCTGTACATTGCTGTGTTTGCCCATTCCCTGTGCAGCTTCTCATGTACCTACTCTGCTGTTTGGACTGGCCACTGGCCTTGCTCTTGTCTACTTTTGATGCCTATCTGTGAAATTTGTAATAAAGACAGTTGCTCCTGTTGTCTGCTTTGTCAGTCTCCTTGCTAAATAAAGGGTTTTCTGTGTGGGTATGGTTTAATGTGACACATGCTCTGTATGCCACTTTAACGTTGCCAGTTGCTAGTTCCACTATTTCAGAGTTTGGCTGAGGTGGGAGGCACTTCAGTTCTTCTTGACTCTGAGGCTTGGGGGTGCACTGATGGTTGTTTGTGATGATCTACTGTTATCCTAATGATTCTATGTTCAGGTTTTCTAAATTGTACACGTCATGTTAGGATGCACTACCTGCACAGAGTGGGATTCTATCCACAGGATTGCAGGCAGGCTGGCCAGGGTCATCATGTATGTGTGATCTTACTTTATGTGTGCCCAGCAGTGTAGGTGTATAGTCATCTTGTGATGGTCAGTCATCCTAGTCACATGGGTTACTTTCAATGTGTGCACTTGGGTGGTTAGGAAGTGTGCAGTGTGAAGGGGGTGACTTTGTCATGAGTGTTGATGTGTGTGTGCACCTGCAATGTCAACTACACACATGTGTCACCCAGGAGTAGAGTGCCTGTTTGTGTAATTGTTCAGCCCTGTGATTGTGATTGTGTGCACATGTGTGTGTTGTATGTTGTGCACTGTGTAGTGTGTTGGTGTGTCCTTGAAGTTCGTGCTGACTCCTAATTGTTGTTTTTGGCAATTGTGAGTATGCAGAGTATGTTACTGGCAAGTCCGTGTTGTGTTTTGTTGATCATCCATGTGTCTTGATGCTGTTTGTACTCACTGTGCATCCCTGCTCAGCCACACTGACATTGTGGGTGTGTTTTCTCATGCATTGCTGTCACATGGGGCTTTATTGCCTCCAGTATGGCATGTGGTGTGTGGTGTCATACCATCCCCTATCTGTGCTTCAGATGCCTACCCATTGTGAGTCTGCACTCCATCTATTTGTGTATGGTACACTCCTGCCATGTCCACTACTGACGTACACACCACTTCACTTTCATGTCAGCTGTCTCCTTGGGTTGCCTGTGTAAGTGCCTCCCAATCACTTCATTTGTAACACTGTGCTTTGTGGTGCAGATCTTTGCGCAGGACCAATGTGCCATTCAGGAATTTTTCCCAATTGGTTATATGTTATTTTCTTGTACTGTTTAGCAGTCATGGTTGCTCATATGCAGTTCAACTGTTTGTGCTGCACAGTCCTCTGGTCAAGTTGTTTCCACTTTGGTGTCCCAGACTTGTGCATCTGTGGGTGTTGGGTTAGGTGTATGTGTGTTTGCTGAGGTACTGCTTCACTTCCTGAGTGTGATGTTGTCAGTGTGCTGTTTTGATTGTTGTTGTGGGTGTTCATGGTGTGTCACTCATATATGTGTGGGACCGGTATGTTTGGTGTGCACACACTGCTTGGTGTGCATGCAGTGCTGTGGGTGTATGTTGCCTTGTCCTTGCCTGGTGTGCATCCCCTGATGTCCTGCTGTGTTTGCAATGTGATTTATTGGCATGTGCTTCTGTTGTGTGTTTGATGTGGCTGTGTGCAGTGTGCAGTGTTTGGGCTGTGTTGTCTCTTGCAGATGACAGATGCTCTGTGTGTGGTGTTCTATTTGCATGTCAGTGTGTGTGTTTTGTAGGTGTGGTGTGTTTCATTCAGATGTGTGTTGCCAGTGTGGTGTGCCTTACTTGTGTGTCTGTCACATGAACTTAGGTCTATTCTAGTTCCTGTGCTTGTGTTTGGTGCGTCCTTGTTGTTTTCTCCTCTCGTATCTGAGCTGTCTCTTGTCATTCTTGTGCATGTGCAGGCATGTGGTACACTGTGACATCATGTTGACTTGATGGGTGGTGTGGTATGTCTGTCTGTGTGTCATTGTAGGCCCATTTCTCCCAGTTTGTGTCCATGATTGTTTTGTGATGGTGCACTTCTTGTCTGTGTTGTGGTATGTTGTCTGTGCATTGTTCCTGACTGATGGGGTTGTGCACTCTTGTTCTGTCTGTGCTCCCATTGCCTTTCCACAGTTTGGCTGCACAGTTCATGTCTGGTCTTGTTGTGCTTCTGTGTGTGTTTTTGTTGAGTTATGTGTTTGGCTGTTGTTTTTGTGCAGACATTGGTTCTGGCATCCCTGTGTGTGTGTGATGTTTGTGGGTGCCCCCAGGGAGTGTGATTGTTTGTCTGTGTATTGACTGGACTTTATTGACACCCTTCTGTGTGTCTGGCACTGGTGTTGTGTGCTGCAGGTGTGATGGGGGGTATATGTGAAGATTCCTACTTGTGTTTGACAGTCATGGAGTGTGTCAATGGGCCCTGTGTGTTGTGCTGCTGACATGCTCCTGTCAAGTAGTTGGATACATATGTGTGGCTGTTCACTGTTTGACTTCAGGGCCTTCCTTTCATTCCTGTGCCTATCCATGGGTTGCCTTGCTGTCTCCCTGAGTTGTTGCACTGAGGTGACTGTGGTTTGACTTCACTCACTGTGCCAGCCATGTGTGATTTGATGGGCTGAGGGTGTTCTTATATGTTCCTTGTCTTGCATATGATGTACACATGCTTGGTAGTTAGCTCCTTGGCCTTCCAATTGTGGGCACCTCACTTTAGCTTTCCTATATGTTGTACTCCATTGCTGCTGGCATGTGGTCTGTGTATGTGGCTGTGTGTCAGTGTGGGGTAGGTCTGTGTGACTTGGCAGGCTGTGTGTCCAGTGGAGTGATTGTTCATTATCTGTGTGTGTGTTCATTTTCTGCTTGGACTCAGTTTTCTTGCCATGTGTGTGTGTGTTGTGGTGTGGGTTGCCTGGCCTGTGCTTCTGTGCTGTGTGTTCCTCTGCAGCCACTCCTGCTGTGGCTGTCTCCCTAGTTGTTTGGTGTGTGGTGCAGGGTGTGGGTTCACCTGGCTTGTTGTTGTGCATGGGGGAGCACAGGAGGGGCACATGGCATGTCCCTTCATGGGGGGGGGCCTGGTGTGTGGAGGGTGGAGGTGTGGCCCTGTGGTCTTTGTGCACTACCCATGCCTGGCGCTGGCCCTGCCTTCTGCATTGTGCGCATGTTTTCCCGCGTCTTCACCGCTACGGTGACGTGACCGGGACATTACTTCATGATCGCGGTAGATGGGTGACCTGGATGCGGAGGGGTGATTTGGTGACAGGTAGGACATGTGTGGGTACACTTGTGGATGTGTTCCTGTCCCCACCAGGGTGTCTGGTGTGGACAGGAACACTATCTCAGCCCATGAGTTGTGTGTTGTGGTTGTGTGCGGAGTTGTGTTATTGCGTACCTGCGGCATCGTCCGCGATGGGCCATGAGTTGCTGGTGATGTATCAGGTACAGCGCCGGGAAGACGTGTAGTGCTGGATCCATTGCAGTCGGGACCGGGTGGAAGGGACCGGGACTCTGGTTTCACGCTCTGCTGTGATGCTTCCGCCGTCTCTGGTTGGGCGGTTTCTCCGCTGCGGTGCGACTGGCTGTTTGGGGCATCCTGATTTGTACGGCGGTCGGGTCGTCATTCCGCACGGCGGTGAGTCTCCATTGGCTCCCACCGCCGCGGTGGCGGGCGCACTTTGATGGCGGTTAGCGTCGCACCGCGTCGGACGGGAAATGGGCTATGTTTGGCCATACTAATATGGCGGGCGTGAGGTCCGCTGCTGGCGTGCGGGAAAAAGCATTTTCCGCCACCACCAGCACCGCGGTGGTGCCGCCGACCGTCATCGTAATAGGCCCCTTAGTCTCTCATTGGTCAATTCAGGGGGTGTTCTATCACACCACCATAGTCACATTCATGTTTTCACAGCTTTCTTTGTTTTTCATTTCTAAATAATACATAATTCACATCTCATGAATACACGCTTCCTTCGACTTGTAACATGTTTCAAAACTTTACATTTTCTTTGTCCGTTTCTGCAGCTTCCGCGGAAGAAGTTTTTACATTTGCAATTGGTCCCACGGCCTTCCTTCTGTTACTTGGCAGACACACAGGATCTTTTGAAGGTTATCAACTTTAGCCTTCTCCATTCTCTCTCTCAGAAGCCGAATTTTCAGTTTATTTAATATTTTCCTCTTTTAACCCTCAACTCGTCATGCAACGATGTAGGCCCATGCAAGCATCACTACGATGAATAAAATACAGACATTATTAATTTCATGAAATATATTTCGCACTGTTTTACCACCCACCACTTGCACTATCCCACGTTATATATCTAATTAAAGCATTAGCGTGCAAAAAGCAGCATTAATATTATTTTATCTTATAGCAGAATGCAGATGCGGCCTAGTCTCTCATGCATTAGTCCACGTATTAATGTACGCATGCGCAAAGCATTTCCCCGTGTTTTTTCATGTTTTGCATATTATTTTCACCGCACACTGTTAGTTAATGTTACCAAGGAATTAATCCGAGCAGGTTTTATTTTCTCAAAACCCTGCTCCATCAATTCACCCCTTTGATGGCATTTTTGAGCCATCACAAAAATTCTCATCATACTAATTACCACCTTTATTTTATCTAAAGGATTGTACTTCTTTCCCGTTTTGCCATTTTCTCATCTAAATCTTTCATCATTTCATAATAATTTCCTCTCATATCCTCTAATTCTATCTCTTCTCTTTTTCTTTTCCTAGCACTATGTTTTCTATCTGATTCTGTCATCTCTTTCTTTCCACATCTACACTTGCAACATTTATATGCCATCATTATTGATAAAGTCACTACAGCTATTGAAATAATTGGTATTAGTATTTTTCCTAATAAACTACTTCCAAATGTGGAAAACCATTTACCTACAGAGGAAAAACTCTTACCAAGTTTCTCCCAAACACCATCAACCTCCAGTTGGGTCAAATCTTCATGTAATTTCGTAATATTCTTTATATACCCATCAAGACTTTTACTTTTATCAGGGATATAAGTACAGCAGTGTTGAATTTTCAACATGCCACAGACTTCGCCCTCTTTTGCCAACAAAATATCAAGGGCAAGTCGATTTTGCAAAACCATTGATCTAATTGCAACCATTTCCGTATCAATCATTAAGAACCCACCAGCAGTGTCTGTTGATAAACGATCAACCACTGTGGATAAACTCCGAATTTTATGCGAATTTAGAACGACTCCAACTGAGGGTATCAGTGCACCAAAGATATCACCAATTATTTCTGAAAAACTTGCTCTGCTTTTACGTGTTAGTCCATGCTTTATTTCATTGATTTTATTATTTCTATCTACGTGGTAAACTTTGGGAAATACGATCCCAAAATAACTACCATACCATTGTGCAGGCAACCTATAATCGGCATTCTTACCGCACACATAATAAACTCCCGGAAATACAGGATCAGTTCCACCTTTCAATCCCCATCCACCAGTTATCAAAAAAGTGTGTTCGCATTCACTAGTACCAATGAAATAATTATTATAATCAGTTTTCAGTCTAAGTAAGCAAAGTTTCCCTTTATGATACCAATCCAGAGACATTGCAGCGTAAGTCTCGCCTTTCTTATAATTTCCCTCTCTAAAAGCCCATGGTGGTACATGTGATTTCTGTTCAGCAGCTTTTCTTTTGAAATCCTGTCTTCTATCCTCTACCATGTAATGAATTCTTTTTCTTCAGTCCGCAGACTACAAGTAAGATTAATTCTATGAGCATATACGGTATCTATGGTTTTTGTGATATGAAAAAATTCTCCCATATATCCCGCATTTCTGCTATATACACCTTATTCATATCTTTTCTAATAGGAATTTCTGAAAACATTAAATCCATGTTTGAGTAATAGTACTCCAACTTTCCCGTCACGTAAAAAAGGCTAGTTAGTATACTACATGATACCCCATATGTTAAAGGAAGGTGATGGTAAGTCACCCCCTCTGAGACAGACAAAGGTAATTGCATGCACACGTAACAATCTTTCACGTCTATTATGTCCACATAAACATAGAGTAATTTCGTAAAGATGTTTAACGAGAAATCACTAATTGATTTATCATGATGATACATGCTATCATCAGCCTGATCATTGTTAGTTTTAGGAGTTTCTTCAGTAACAGGATCCATTCTTTCACTTATCACATTATTAGTATTATTCTTATTATTAGTTACCATTAGAACAGGTACAAGGACAGTTAGCATTAACCACATCAACATTAATAGCAAGACACTACATAAGCAAGCTTTAATACATCTACGTTTAAAACTAGGTTCTCGATGTCGAGTCACTATATCTTCTGCCATTTTGTATACTATAAAAATAAAAATCTAAGAAAAACTAAGAAAAAACCTAACAATTCTCTAAACTTTTTGACAACTTGTCCAAATAAAAACCCACCGGAAAATAGTGTATCCCACACTACTTCAAAGCTTTCTTCTTTACCCCCTCTTTTTTTTTTTTTTTTTTTTAAAGTCTTCTTTAAATCTTCTGGATCTTCACAATTATTTTCACAGATTTTTGTTGCACCTTAATTTTTCACTGTTCTCTTTTAAAGCGGTCTCAATTTGCTTTCATCAATTTGCTCAGTACCAGTACCAACTTCTCCTCTTATTTGGTCTGTACTTTCAATTTCTTCCAATATTACATATGTCCATTCGGGAGCTGTGTATTTCTTGCTTGGTATTTTTATTCTCTTTGTCCTTCGACTAATTCTTCTTCTGATTCCTCTTGTTCAGTTTGACTTGTTACTTCATTTATTTGCTCTGGTCTTCTCTTTTCAAGAGTGTATTTCAGTATTTTCACTCCACTTGGCCAATTGTCACCCTTTTTCGTTTTCTTTGCTTGAACCATTTCTTCACCTTTTCTTTCTCGTTCACAAGTTCTTTTGTTTAGTCCTTTTCTTTGATGAACTTGCTGTGGATTTTCAGTAACTTCCTCTTTTTCTTGCTCCACAGCAGTCTTACGAGACCCAGTAGCTGGTGCCCACTCTACTTGACTTGTGCTTGGTTGTTCATCATCAACAGGCTTGTCAGAATCTGTCACTCTAGATTCTTTAGCTTCAAAACCTCAAGCTTCTGGTTTCTTATTTTCATTCACCAGTTGCTGCTCACCTTCTCTTTCAAGTGGACTTGGGACTCTTCTGGTATGGCTTGCGTGGATCCAGTTTGGCAAACCACCACACTTCACTGCTGTTGTCGTCACCAAAATAATCCGATACGGTCCATGCCATCTGGATTCTAAACACGACTTCCTCACGTGTTTCTTGACAAGAACCCACTCTCCTGGACTCAGATCATGTGCTTGATCCAACTGTGTTGTGGTTGCAATTTCCCCAACCAGATGAGACACAGAACGCACCAGATCAGCCAATCCTTTACAATAATCAAGCACCAGATCATCAGAAATATTCATCAGTTTGTTTGCTGGTACAATCACTTGTCTCATTGCTCTTCCCATTAGTACTTCATGAGCACTCAATCCAGTCTTTTTATCAGGAATGCTTCTAAGACTCATCAATACCAGGGGTAAAGCGTCAGGCCATTTCAGTGTTGTGGATGCACACACTTTTCCCAGTCTAGATTTTATTGTGCCATTAATTTGCTCGACCACTCCAGATGCTTCTGGTCGATAGGCACAATGCAGCTTTTGTTCAATTTGTAATGTTGCACAAATCATTCGAATTATTTCATTATTAAAATGAGATCCCCCCATCTGTCTCTAAAGTGATTGGAAAACCAAACCTTGGAATTAATTCTCTTAAAAGCAACTTCGCAATTGTAAGGCTATCATTCCTTCTTGTTGGATAGGCCTCTACCCAACGAGAAAACAAACAAACAACAACTAACACATATTTTAGTCCGTTACATGGGGGAAGCTCGATGAAATCGAGCTGGAGTCTCATAAATGGTCCTGCTGCCTTTCCTATTTGTCCCCAACTCACAACTGTTTTTCTGCCTGGATTTTGCTGCTGACAGGTAATACACCTCTGGCATAGACTCTCTGCAATGACCCTGTACTTTGGGTTGTACCATGACTGCTTGAAGAGCCTGATCATTGCGTCTCTTCCGACATGTGCAATTCCATGGTACACCCTTGCCATCTGGGATAGTAAAGAATCTGGCATAACTGGTCTCTCGTCTATGTACACCCAAACTTCATCTTCTGCTCTCTTCTTGCAGCCTGATTTTTTCCATATTTCCTTTTCCTCATCACTTGCCTCCTCTTGTAACTGTCTAATCTCGTCCCAAGTTTCCCATGAAGAAAACATCAGGTGCCAATCAGTATTTTTCTTTTCCAACCCTCTATTTATTGCAATTGAATTTTGCACACAGAAACGCGCTACTTGATCAGCGTATCTGTTGCAGTTCGTCACATAATCATTTCCTGACTTATGTGCAGAACATTTGACCACCGCAATCTTTTTGGGCAATTGCAAAGCATCCAATAAATCTTTCACATTTTTACTATTTCTAATCGGAGAACCTGAAGAAGTCAGAAATCCCCTTTGCATCCATAACTGACCGAAATCGTGAACCACCCCAAAACCATATTGACTATCAGTAAATATGGTTACTCTCAAATTTTTGCCAATTTTGCATGCTCTAATCAGAGCTATGAGCTCAGCAATTTGTGCGGAGTTTACCCCTTTTAGACAGGATGCTTCTAGAACTGCAGCCACTGTACATACTGCATAGGCAGAACTCAATACGCCTTTTTCATTTCTCAGACAAGATCCATCAACAAACATCACACTATCGGATTCCTCTGACGGAGTATCCTTTATATCTGGCCTTGGTTTTGTGCACAATTCTGTCACATCCAAACAATTGTGATCTGTTTCCTCTCTCACTTCCTCACAAAATGGACTAGGCAACAAGGTTGCCGGATTTATGGTTGTACATCTCACCACAGTCACATTTTCAGCACCCAAAATTACTCTTTCATATCTAGTCAGCCGACTATAGGTCATGTGCTGTGTACGTGTTCTTGTCAAAAGAATCTCAACTGAGTGTGGCACATATACTTTAACTGGATGTCCCATCACAATTGCTTCACTCTGTTCCAAACTCACACAAGTAGCAGCTACTGCTTTCAAACAACCTGGTAGTGCTGCAGCCACTGAATCTAAAGTAGCAGAAAAATATGCCACTGGACGTCGTGCCATTCCATGTCTCTGAGTATAATGCAAAGTCTTTTGTATAATCTGGCATTCCCAATGCAGGTGCTCGGCAAAGACTGTCTCGTAGCTCAATAAAAGCTTTCATGCTTTCATCATCCAATTCAATCGGATCAGTCACATCCTTGTGTATCAACCTCTGTAAAGGCTTTGCAATCAGTGAAAAGCCACTGATCCAAGGTCTGCAATATCCAACCATTCCCAAGAACATTCGCACTTCCTTCTGAGTTTTAGGAGGACTCATCTGTTGAATCACACTGATCCGTTCTGGTGTCAGTTTCCTGACTCCTTTCTCTATTTTGTGTCCCAAATATTGGACCTCCTGTTTACAAAATTGTAATATTGCTGGTGACACTTTATGTCCACCCTCTGCCAGATGGTTCAGTAAGGCAATTGTATCTGTCACACATGTCTCTCGTGTTTTTGACGCCATCAGTAGGTCATCAATGTACTGAACCAAAACTGATTTTTCTGGCATAATCAATGTCTCCAATCACTTTTTCAAAATCTGATTAAAAATCAATGGGCTCTCCGTGTACCCTTGAGGAACTCGGCACCATGCCAAAACACGGTCTCCGAACCGGAAAGCGAACAAATACTGGCTATCCGGATGTAAAGGAATCGAGAAAAATGCTTGACACAGGTCAATTACTGTGTACCATTCTGCATCACAGGGAATTTGATAAAGAATCACTGCTGGATTTGGCACTATTGGACAACAGGATACTACAATCTTATTGATTTTACGTAAATCTTGTACTATCCTATATTTTCCGCTTGGCTTTTTAATTCCCATAATAGACGAATTACAAGGACTGCTTAATATTTCTCTCAAAATACCTTGTTCAATCATTTGATCAATCACAGGAATAACTCCTGCTGTTATCTCAGGACTCATTTTGTATTGCGGTGTGTTTGGGAATGTTGCACCCGGTTTCACCGCAACCTGAATAGGATCCACACCTTTCATTAAACCAATCTCTTTTCCTGAGAAGTCCCATACATCAGATCTCACTGTATTTCTCAGTTCTGCTGGCAAATCTTCTTCTGTAAGAAGTGAAAACAATTCATCCACTTCTGTCCCTCGCTTCGCTAACATCATTTTAAATTAAGGCTGGGCGGAGTTTGCGGAGTTGGACTCCGCAGAATTCTACAGAGTTACTGGAAAACTCCGTCAAATTCCGCGGAGTTCCGCAAGCTGGCGGAATTGAAGAGGCTGATGAAGGAGTTGGCATTTAGCTTTAAAAAAAGAGCTTGGCTCCACAATGCAGTTGTTGCCAACACACATTATCAACATCGCAGGCAAGCAGGCAAACACACTTTTCCCAGAACTGCAGTGCACAACCAACTTGAACCCCAGTAACCCCTGCCTCCCTCACAGCCCTTGCGTTCTCACTCACTGGTAGAAGTTCAGCTGGAGCCTCCGAGTCCACAGACATATCCGGCGCCGGGCATGAAGTCTATTTCAAAAATTATTTCTCGCCCACAAAGCCTTTACGGCTGGTGCTGCTGTGCGTGTCACAGGCTTTAATGAGAGCCTCCTCTTCACTCACAGGGCCTCCGCTCACTGCAGTCCCACGCTTAAGGTGAAGGCACATCTTGCAAGGTGCAGAGCAGCTAGTGTTTGCCGAACACGGAAGGTAGCAGAGCTCAGCTCGGGTGGGCGGAGGAAGCAAGGAGGGGCAGGACGTGACCTCACCGCAGCAACTGGAAGGGAGAAGTGAGACTGCTGTTCTAGTCTCCCTAAACAGTACAACTGATACCACACAGATACGGAGACGAGGATTGCACATTACAGGGTGCAGCTGGTATGTGTGTTGAACTGTATACAATAATTTTTTTTTTTTTTGATAAACAAATTTTTATTGTTTTACATCGTATGAAACAACTCAGCAAGTACACGATGGACCCAAAATCAGTGACATTTTGATAGTGAACGTATCCCACACTCCCGCACTCCATGAAACCTGCACAGATAACAATGACGAAACAAATCATTCCGAGCCTTCTACCGTACCCAGCCATTTCCCCCACACCCGTCGATATTTCTTCGGGCACCCTCTTGCCATGTAAAGGGCCCTCTCCTGGGTCGCACACCAGTCCACCCCCGTCGCCACCTCCCTATGTCCGGCGGTTCAGGATTTATCCATGCCGCCGCTATGTCCCGCTTTGCCACCATCATGGCTGTATTGAAAAATAATTTGTCGTTCCGGGACCCATCCAGCCCATCCAGGATTCCCAGTATGGAGTGCCGCGGGTCATGAGGAACCTCCCAACCCAGGACCTCCGTTAGCTCCCCCTCAATTGCCCCCCAAAATCTCTCCAGCCGGGGGCAGGACCAAACCACATGGAAGAAGTCAGCCGGGGCATGGGTGCATCTCGCACATGACGCATCAGGACGCAGGCCCGCTCGATGCAAGCGCATGGGAGTAAGGTAAGCGGCGTGTAAGTAGTAAAGTTGGATCAGCTTAAGTTTAGCAGAAGTGGTGACCGTCTTGGGTGCCATGAGTGCATCACGCCAGTCCACCTTGTCGAGGGGGCCCACCCATTCCACCCATTGGTCCTTCAACTTGTCCAGGGAGGGGGAAGTATTGTTGACTAGGGTGCGGTATATGCGGGAAATGCCCCCTTTACCTAAATCTCCCAGCATTGTCTGCGCCTCTGTAGGGCTGTGTTCGGGGAGCCGTGTGTCGTCCGCAATGTGTATCCGGAGTGCATGTCTCAGCTGCAAATACTTGTAGAATTGAGAGGAGTGTAAGGAGTAACGGGCTTGGAGCTCTGGAAAGGAAAGCAGGTGGCTTGTAGCCCATACATCCCCCAGCTGTGTAATTCCAATGAGATCCCACGATTTAAACCCCTGCAACCCACTAACTTCCCGGAGCCAAGCCCCCTGCCAAAGGGGTGTACACCGAGTGAACCTACGCGTCCACCCAGTATGACGCAGCGAGGCCCGCCAGGCCAGGAACACGGAACGTGTGACCTCCGGTAGCTGGGATGGGATTGTCTTCCCGTACAGCATCGATTGAATGGCGGGTAGACCCAGCTCGCTCAGCTCGAGCCTGTAGGCCGGATCGGACCAGCCCCCGTTGAACCAGTCGTGAACCACCAGGAGACGCGCAGCCAGGAAGTACAGGTATAGGTTCGTCATCCCCATTCCCCCGTCGAAGGAGGGGATCCGACAAGTAGACAGAGCCAGGCGTGCCCTACCCCCGTTCCAAAGGAACTTGGTGGTTATACTGTCCAATTCCCGGAACCAAGGCCTGGGGAAGCAGAAAGGAGTATTCTGGAGGACGTAAAGAAATCTGGGGAGGATCATCATTTTAAACAGGGCGACCCTCCCCAACGGGTTGAGGGGAAGAGTCTTCCACTTATGGAGATCTTCTTTGGCCTTGTTAACAACTGGGGCAACATTGAGCGCCCAACCCAGTTCGGGAAGGAGAGTGATCCACAGCCCCAAGTACTTAAAGGATTGTCTCCGCAGCGGTATGGTGGATTGCCAGTCATAGCATTCCCTAGAGAGGTGCAGAGGAACCAGGACGGACTTCCCAGGGTTCAGTCTAAGCCCGGAGGCCTGCCCAAAGTGTTCTAGGGTCTGGAGACATCGTGGCCCCGAGGAGGCCGGATCGGCCAGGAAAATCAGAACGTCGTCCGCATAAAGTGCGATCTTGTCCGCCTCTGCACTCGTCCACTCCCATCCACGAATACCGTCCTCGGCCCGCACCAGAGCGGCCAGGGGCTCCATAACCAGGGCGAATAGCAATGGAGAGAGAGGACATCCCTGTCTAGTGCCTCTGTGAATAGGGAAGGCTTCTGACAGTACACCGTTGACCAGCACACGCGCTCGCGGGTGGGCGTAAAGGACCTGAACCGACGCTCTAAATCGAGGCCCAAAACCCAATTCGGTCAGCACATCCTGCAAATACGTCCAATCCACCGAATCAAACGCCTTTTCAAAATCGATGGACAGGAGAGCCAAGTACGGAGTTAGCAAGTGCCTGTGGGCTAGAGCCAGTTGCAGCCTCCGGAGGCAGTGACGGGTCCCGCGTTGAGGCATGAAGCCACATTGATCTACGTGGACCAGGGAAGCCAAGTAGGGCTTCAAACGCTGAGCCAGAATGGCGGCGTACAGCTTAATCTCCGTATTGAGGAGCGAGATAGGACGATAGTCCGCACAATGACGCGAAGGGGGCTGGGATTTCGGGAGGACCACAATGGTGGCAATGTCAGTTTCTGGTGGGAAGGAGCCCCTCTCCACCGCCTCCTGAAACAAAGCGGCCAGACGGGGCACTAAAATTTCGCGGTACGCCGCGTAATACTCGTGGGGAAGGCCATCGGGGCCCGGAGTCTTGCCCGAAGAGGCAGAGGAGATGGCCCCCTCGATTTCTTTCAAAGAAATGGGCCGTTCCAAATCCTTCTGGGCAGCCGTCTCCAGGTAGGGAAGACGTACCTTACCCCGGTCAAGGAGATCAGAGAGCGAGAGGGCCGGGACACGTGCTGCATATAAACATCGGTAATAGGTGGCAAAGGTGTTGGCCATCGCCATAGGGGCGCAGTGCACCATTCCTGCCTCATCCGACACTTCTGAGATAATGCGGCTCGCCCTGGGGTAGGTGGCTAGCCTGTGCAGGATCGTGCCATTCTTATCCCCCCAGCCATAGATTCGCGCTACCGACGACCTCCATAGGAGCTTGGCAGCGTCCAAAGATAGCTGTTTAATTTCATCCCGCAGATGAGCAAGTTGTCGGGCCTGGGCGGCATCGTTAGACAAGGATACTAGTTGTTCCAAGCGAAGCGCCTGCGCTTCTCTTGAGGAAATTTCTTGCAGTTGCACCTGCCTTTGGTTCTTGAGCTGTCCCTTCGCGACCCCCCGGATAGTCGCCTTTCCGGCCTCCCACAAGATACCCGGCGAGGCCACGGATCCGTCGTTGGTGCGGAAGTAATGCCCGAGTTCCGTCCCCACCACCTGCTTAAAGTCTTTGTCTTGGAGGAACCAAGCGTTCATTCTCCATGTTTGACGGGCTGAAGGAGGGGGAGTCCCTGTACTAAGAAGCACTGGAGAATGGTCAGAGATACCTCGCGGTAGGATGCGGACATCTACAACCCCTGAGCACTCAGGTGCAGAGACAAAGACCGCATCTATGCATGCCTGTGTTCGGTGGGCCGCGGAGGTGTGTGTAAATTGCAGGGTGTGGGGATGCCATATACGCCATGTATCGCAGAGTCCCAGCGATTCGGACCAGTTCTGGAGTTGCTTCGCCTGCGTTTTGCGGGAGATGGAAGGAGGACCTGTGGTGTCAAGGGCCGGGGAGGAAACAGCGTTAAAATCGCCTCCCACAATCATGGTGCCCAATGGCATATTGTTCATCAGAGCGGCGGTCTGGGTGAGCGTAGGTGTGAGCATCGATGGGGGGGCATAAACAGAGATCAGATTGATGGGGGAGCCAGCCAGGGAGCCACAAACTGCTACAAAGGACCCCTGCGGGTCGTGAGTCACCTGGGAAAGGACAAGGGGCAGATTGCGCCTCAGGAGAATTGCCACCCCGCGGGAGCCCCTAGAGAAGCCGGAGTGCCATATTCTATCGTATCCATAAAGCGCCAGGAAGGGACACTGATTCCCAAGGAGGTGTGTTTCCTGAAGCATGAGTATGTCTATATGGAGGCGTTGTGCATACCGCAAGACCGCCGTGCGCTTATGTCGATCAAGAAGACCATTAACGTTCCACGACAGCACGTGGAGAGATGCCCTAGGCGTAGTGTTAGCAGTCATGTCGGGAGGTCACTACTGTGGAGTGCATAGTCAAACCGGGGTGCGTGAGCGTGTGTGGGAGTCCGCAAATGTAGGGGCCGTCGGATGCAGTAGGGGCATGCGCGTTTCTTGCATAGGAAACATATGTCATTTCGTGGTTGCTGAAACAAAAGACAAACAAAATAGAAACATAACAGGAAAAACTTCCCCAAACCTCCCCCTCCCCCCCACCCTACACTTCGAGAACGGAAGCATCTGTCGACCCCCCATATGAACAATACCAAACTACAACGTTCGTATTTGGGTGCGTGGAGGACCCCTCCAGAAGATCGGATCAGCAATGTATCGGCATTAGAACTGAATGTTACACTTGTAAGTCTACCAGTGGCAGCGAGCCCCAGCACGGCGGCGACCCGCCCCAGCAGTCAATGGACGGCACACTAAGCCCACCAGGCCTTCAAAGAGTCGGAGTGCGAGAAAGGTCCGAGTCTGGTTTGGGTGAGCCCACCCGGGACGGCGATGAGGTCGGTCCAGGCCGGTCTTCGGCGGAGCAGTGCCTGCCTCGTGGCGGAGAGCCCGACCCGCTGGAGGAGTCCCGGGACCCCCGGGCCGCCATGCTCAGGGATCTAGGTATTGTCTGCGATTGGCGCCCTTTACGAGATTGTGTTCGGCGCCGGCGCCTGCGTCCCCGCAACCCAGGCCCCCGGGGCTGGGTGCCCCCAGGCCCCGCGGCAGGGGCATTCCCTTGTCGGAGAGGGCGTTCCTCCGTCAGCCATGTCCATGCTGCCTGAGGTGACTCAAAGAACTGAATTTGGCCTTGGAGGATAACACGTAGGCGCGCAGGAAATTGGAGCTGATATTGTAGGCCTAGGGCCCGCAACTTTTGTTTTACATTTGTGTAGGAGCGCCGAAGTTCCTGCACCTCCCTGGTGTAGTCCGGGAATACCATAATGTTATGATTTTGGAACTGGAGGGGCCCCTTCTCTCGTGCCGCCCGCAGGATAGCGTCCCGGTCTTTAAAGTTAAGGACTTTTAGGATGAGGGGGCGCGGCGGAGCCCCTGGAGGAGGCCTGGGCGCCAGGGACCTGTGGGCTCTCTCCACCACGAACCAGGACGAGAGGGCGTCCTTGGGCATCCAGGATGTAAACCAATCTTCAACGAAGGTGGCCGCCAGTCCCCTCTCCGCCCCTTCGGGAAACCCCACCAGGCGGAGGTTATTACGGCGGGCACGATTTTCAGCGTCCTCGGCCCGCCGGTGGAGCTCCTTAGTGTGAGTGCTGAGGTGGGCCACTTGTTCTTTCAGCTGGGAAATGTCGTCTTCCGCGGTGGATATGCGGGATTCAGCCTCAGTCAGCCTCGCCGTAGCATTACGGAGGTCCTGCCGGAGAAGGGACACGTCCACCTTGACCTCTCCAATCTTCCCCTCAATGGACGCCTGTGAGGTACTGATGGCCTGAAGGATGGTGGCAAGGTCCCTCTCTTGGGGAGGGGGAAGGCCCCCATCAGCCCCTCCAGGGGGAACCTGTTCCGAGGTAGTGAAGCGGTCCATTTTGGTCTGCGTAGGAGCTGGCGCGGATTTCGCGGCCCTGTCTCTCCCCATGGCCGGCGGTAACTCCACTCGCCAGTGGAGTAACAAAGTTTATATGTATGGAAGGAACCCACCACAGGCTCGGAGATCTTGCCAGGGAGCCGGGCCCCCGCCGCCGCACGGGAGAACCAGGTACTCAATCCGGGATCACGCGGGGGGCCCCGGAGCGCCACCCGAAGAGATGGCCGAATACGGTGGCTCCACCCCAGAGGCGCAGAGCACGACAGGCCCTGTCCCGTTAACCCTCCAGGCCGCGCTCCCGGCCCCGCGGACCCCACACCACACGTCCGAGGACGGGACACCCCAAGGGACCGGATCAGTAGGTGGCCGTGGGGGCGCCCAATGCCAGCTCCACCCGCCTCGCTGCCCGAGACGACAGCCGGTCACCCACTCCACACATCAGCGGGTTGATAGATCTTCCGGCCCAGCAGGAGGGCCTCACAAGAGCACAGGTTGCAGGCGTCCGGGGAGAAATGGCCCAGCTCTGCCCCGCAGGCCGCCCCCCAGCCTCGCAGCCTCAAGGGCGGTATGATGTCCGGAATTGACCGGGGGGGGGGCGAGGGCACAGACCCCGACACCCGCGCCGCTGCCCGACCCGACAGCCGAACCCCGGCCCCCACCTACCGGATGACTCTGTCGCCTCCACTAGCACCGCTCAGCAGGGATGGTTCCCGCCACGGCCGACAGGTCGGTCCAGGCCGCCAGCATCAACACGAGGCAGGCCCCAGCCCACCACCTCAGAGGCAGCCGGAGAAGTCGGGCCAGGCACCGCAAAGTCCTTGTGCCAGAGGCGGAGAACTCAGCGCCGGCGAGCCCTCCAGGACAGAGGCGTCACTCCCGCCGATGGGCCGTAACAAAGGCCTCAGGTGGGGGATGGCGAAGCAGGCTTCCCACGCCTGCTCCCCCGAGTGCAGGAGGCGGCCAGCAGGGCCGCGCCTGGGCCGCAGCGCAGACCAGAGCATTGCAGGCCGGCGCTGGGGGGGGGGCCCGGAGCACCAGTATCAGCCCCTCGCACCGCTACCCGACAAGGTAGCCGAACCCCCGGTCTTCCCCACTCACCGGCACCTCTCCACAGGTCTCAGGGCGGTCCCCGTCAGAAGGATCAGTGGGACTGCCTCAGCTAGGGCGCTCCGGCTCCGGACGGTGTTCCCTGCGCGCCGGTCTCCCACGGGTGTCAGGCAGGCGTCCGGGTCTCCCCAGCCTCATCCACGGACGGCGTCGTAGCTGGCGCAAAGGGCGCGGGGCCGAAGGCTCAACCCTCGATCAACGCCACTCGGGCAGGGCGACACACCGGAGCCAAGCCGGCCACCGCAGAGAGTCGCAGGCAGACAGTGGTGCAGCACCGGTGGCCTCACGAGGCGATGGCGCCGCAGTTATTGCTGGGCTTTGGTGGCGGCCGCCATCTTGCAGCCTCGGAGCCGCGAGAGGAGAAGGTCCGGAACCGGGCACCGGGGGCTCAGAATCGCCCGCCAAACGGACCGGAATGGCCCCCTCCGCACAGGAACCCACCACAGGCAGGTAGAAGGAGCGGATAACTGCCGCTGACAAGAGGATGCGAGGCGGATGACGGAGGGGTCCGGAGCACTCTTAGAGTGCGACCGCCATCTTGACGCCTCAAGCCACGCCCACAATAATTTTTTAGTATGTTTATTGATGTGTTATTTATTTGTCAACGCTAGTTCCCTTTGGTCTGTGTATCTACAGCCTCCTTGTTCCTGAGAGGCTGGAGAGCAACAACAGCCACTTGTTGTACAGTCAAGCTAAGAAAACAGACTGCCCCTCCAAGTCAACAAATATCATAGCTACAGTAGATGAAACATTGAGCCCGATTTTCTATCAGATTTTAATGACTTACATGTCTGTATATGGTGATCCCTCCACGCCACACACTTTATGATTCAATCTGTGCCATGTCTCCTGATCACCTATCTGTCCCATCTCAATGCTGTACTTGATCTCACATTCAACTCATGTCTATCCCTGATCACCTGACCAATATCTATGCCGCTCTCCCTATATGTTTCATGCCTATATCTGATCACCTCATCTGAGCCATGTCTACACCGATCCAGCATATGGCACCTGTGTGTGCAGCTGATCCACCATCTTGCACGTCTACACTGTTGTGCTTGTATAGTGGGGACTTGCAGGAGTTCTATACCTCGTTGCTAATGGTGGAGCTCTGTATAGCGCAGGCTTCCAGGAGCTCTATACACTATTCCTAATGCTGGAGCTCTCTCTAGGGCTGACTTACAGAAGCTCTGTACACTGCTTCTAACGGCGGAGCTGTGCATAGCACCACCTGCAGCAGCTGTATACTATCTTGCTAATGGGGGACCTCTGTGCAGCACAAACCTGCAGGAGCTCAGCTCTGTACAGTGTTCCACATGGTGGAGCTCTGTAAAGCACCAAGTTGCAGGAGCTCAGTACACTGTTGCTATTGGTGGAGCTCTGTACAGCACCGACTTAAGGAACTATGTATACTGTTGCTAATGTGGAGCTCTGTACAGCACCGATGTGCAGGAGCTCTGTATGTACACCATTGCTAATGGCAGGAGCTCTGTACACTGTTGCTAACAGCGAAGTAAGCTCTGTATAGTGCCAACGTGCAGGAGCTCAGTAAACCGCTCTTAATGATGACCCTCTGTACAGCGTTAACTTGCAGGAGCTCTGTCGCCTGTTGCTAATGTCAGAGCTCTGTACAGTGTGGACTTGCAGGAGGTGTGTACACTGCTACTAATGGTGGACCTCTGTACAGCACTAACTTGCGGGACCTTTGCACTCTGTTGCTAATGGTGGAACTCTGCATAGCGCTAAATCGCAGAAGCGCTATATACTGAGCCTAATGGTGGAGTTCTGTACAGTGTAATTAAAGAAGTGCAGGTACTGAGTACCCGCAGGACCTGTGAAGTACTGCACTCCTACTGAGCAGCGCCTGTACTCTCTGTTTCAGAATGAAAGAAGTGCAGGTGCTCGGTACCCACAGGACCTGCCCAAAGTACTGGTCTGTACATTGCTGCCTCACCACTAACCTTCAGGTAGTTGTGCTCACAGTACTCGACCACACTCTGCAGATTGCTGAAGCTGTCTCATTATTAGTTCTCACATGCTTGTTTTTCTCCCCTGTCCCCTCCTCCTTGGCGCTCACACTCCCCTAGGCCTACCTCGGTGCACACACTCCCCTAGGTCTGCCTCTTTCCGTTTGCTCAGGTGCTCAGTGCACCTCAGCCTCCCAAGCTCAGCTGGGTTATAACACGCTCTCTGCACAACAAGCGAAAGTAGCCTGGCGTTTCCAGTCAGACTGCCTTCATATGCGCGGAAGGCAGGGAGCGTCATTAACAGCTATAGCGGACGTTACCAGAGATGGGAGGGGGTTTACCATGTGGCTGCAGTTTGATCAGCTTTTCAAACCTAATGAGGGTTTCTTACCGCGCAGACACTTTGATAAAAAAGACAGAGAATTACGTGTATATTATGAGTGGGCACCAACAAACTCCGTTACGCTGAGGTTGCGGAGTTTTCTGCTAAACTCCGAGCTCTGAGCGGAGCGCAGAGTGAGCAAAACTCTGAAAACTCCGCTGGCGGAGCGGAGTTCACCTCCCACCCCTATTTTAAATGCAACATCCTCATCTGGTGTTTGGAAAGCAATACCATCTGGTGTACAATAGATAGTGCAATTCATTTTGCACAGTAAATCTCTCCCTAACAGATTCACCGGACTCGAATCACATACCACGAACCGATGCATGTCTCTGAATCTTCCAATATGAACTTCTATTGGCTTTGTTATTGGAGTTTTGATATGCTTATTGGAGACTCCTACGACTTGGATAGTTTCTCCCGAGAGGGGTAGGTTTGGAATTACTGCTGCTCTCACAGTAGAACGGGTAGCACCAGTGTCCACTAGGAATGTAATATCATTACCTTCCACTTTTCCATCAACAAATGGACCTGACTGATCTACCTCTAGAGTTGCGCCAAGCAAGCACTCTTCCTCCCCCCTCAGCGACCGTCAATGAGATGAGTCTGAATCACTCTCATTGCACTGCAACAAGTATTGCGAAACCATTTGTACATTTTGATTCTTACCAATTTGTTCTCCTGTGTGAAACCCAGTGTTCGCACTGTATCTCTGCACTTGAGCATTCACATTATTTGGCATAGGAGCTTGTGGTACCTGTAACTGTGGAGTAACTACCTGCTGCTGCTGTTGTTGATTCACAACCACCTCATTCCGCATCTGTGGATTTAAATTTTGATTCATCCCATTATTCTTTTGAACAGATCTACACTCGTTCTTCCAATGTCCGAACTTTCCGCACGCATGACAAGGGAATTTCTTTTTCATCCCATCAATATTCATTTTACCTCTACCTCTACCACCGCTAGGTACTTGGCCATTCTGATTTTGACCTTTCATCTGAAAATTTGTCTGAGAACCACTATTTCCTTCTTGCTGTTCTGCCACTTTCACCTGTGCCCACATCATTTTCTCCTTTAGCTTTTTATGCCTCGATTCAATATCATCACTACAATATTTCGCATACCTCAATATCTCATCAACCGTTTTACTCTGCCAACAAATCAAATGTTGCTGAATCATATTACTAATTTCTGGTTTTAATCCAAATACAAAACGATACACACAAAATGTCCCATATCTTTATCTCCAATATTCTCAAACCGACTGTACTGTTTGAACACCTGCAACAACCTTTCATAATAAGCATGTACCGATTCCTTTGGTTCTTGAGTCGTTCTGTCGATTTTAACCCAGTCTGTTTCTTTCGGGGAAATGTTTCCTTTCAGGTAAGTAATTACCTGATGGTATTTCTTCATCACCTCATCTGAAGGTGCACCTGTTTTCCCATCTCTAGGATATTCTTCTTTAGGCCAATCAACAGCAATCTTACACTTTGTCCATAAATCTGCTGGAACAACAATTTCAAATAAACCATCTAGATCCTTCAATAGAACCTTTGAAACCTTCACAAACCTCTCTACCTGTTTGTACCATTCAACTGGCTTTTCTCGCAACCTAGGGAAGTCATTAGTAAAGGATAATATATCCTGTCTCGTCCAAGGAACATGAACATACCCACCACCTGGAACTTCTCTCATCGGGCACACCCTTTCAGTCTGTTCTGACTCTCTTAATGGAAATAAAGACGCATTTTTATTGGCAGCCATTTCTTCTTTCTTTTTCGCCCATCTTCCTTTCCACCATTCTACATCACCCCATTTCTTCAAAATATTCATCAATTCTTTTATTTGCAACCTTTTGCCAGACGCATTCAAACTCTCTAAATCCTTTTCAGTAAAATCCAGTATATATGTTTTCTGTAACTCTTTTGACTTCTCTATGTCAACTCCATATACACAAGCAGCCTCTTTCAACTTTTCATTTATTTATTTATTTATTTTAACAACTTCTAGAGTGCACAAATACCCTTGGGTGTCTCGGCGCTATGGACTGTAAAGATTAGCAGAGGACCGGTTACCTATTGTTCAAAGAGCCAAGTTTTGACCTGTTTCCTAAATGATAACAATGTAGGACTGGTCTTAATTTGTATGGGAAGCGAGTTCCATAGTTTAGCTGTAGCCACTATAAATCTTCTATCACCCCAGTTAACTTTCTTGGTTCTGGGGATGATCAGAAGGTTGGCATCTGCTGAACGCAAGGCTCTACTAGGCACATATGCTAGAAAGGCTTTTTTCAGGTATTCAGGTCCTGCATCATGCACTGCCTTATAAGCGATACACAGCGCCTTAAATTTAGTTCTCTTTTTTATGGGCAGCCAGTGAAGCTGGCGTAACACTTTAGTAACTGAATTAAACTTTGGAATACCTGTTAGTGTCCTGGCGGCTGCATTCTGTATCAGTTGCAGCCTACTTAGAACTTTTTCTTGAGCGTTAACTAGCAGGCCATTACAATAATCGACCTTTGACATAACCAGAGCACTAATGAGTGTTTTACCAGTATTAATTGGGATGAAAGGTAACAGTTTCTTTATCGTCCTTAAAACATAAAAAGCTGAAGAGACCACTGAATTAACATGGTGTATAAAAGACAGGCTGTCATCAAATATAATACCTAGGTTTCTGGCCTTCTTAACAGGAGTGGGGGTAATCCCATCTCAACTGGCCACCAGGTTGGAGACCACCCCGGGGCAAGGTTACCAAAGACCATTACCTCGGTTTTCTCAGAGTTAAGTTTAAGGCAGTTATTTGCCATCCATGAGCTAATGGCCAACATACCATCATGGAAACTCGCTGCCACCGCCTCTCCATCTTTATGCACTGCCAGCACCAGTTGCGTGTCGTCGGCATACGACGTAAGACTCATCCCAAAGGATTTTATTACTCGTGCCAAGTCCGACACATATATATTAAACAAAGTCGGACTTAGCGACGATCCCTGAGGGACTCCACAGGGGAGAGAGAAAACTGATGAGTGAAAAGTACCCATACTTCATGAATATTTTTGCACAGAAATAACAACTCTTCATCTCGATAATTACTCAATCTTACTGGACGTATTGTACCAATAATAATTTCCTCCAAATCCACTCTCAATTTACTCACATCTATACTCTGTGGTTGAGGTTTTTGCTTTTCCATTCCCCTTATCCAGTCATCCAACTCATCTGGTGAAGGTCCCATTGAACTCCATGATACTGGAGTAACATTCTGCACTAATCTCCTCGGATCCACTTGCGCACTTCTCTTAGGGGTTTCAGTTATCATCTCACAAACTGGCAGATCAATTAATGAAGTACTTGTTTCAGCTTGTTCAGCCTGATTAACTATTGTTACCACTTTATTCCTGTCTCTATTCATTGGAACTGTCAACGCATGTGCTCTTGATATATTCTGTTTCTCGCCATACAATGGAACTATAGGACCAATTGTTACTGGCACTGTTAATGCTTCCGCATTCAGATTCAACTGATTAATTTTCTGAGTTAACTCCTCTCTTGCCCTATTCAGCATGTCCATTTCACTCTCTTGTACTACTCTAGTAACTACCGGGACTTGTGGAACCTGCGGAATTAGTGGGGTTCTCATTAATGGTGCATTTGGAACTGCTTCGCTTGATTTTTCTTGATAGGGTGGAGGTCTTTTTGTCAAAATATCATCCAACAACTCATCATCAGAATCACTCGGGTCAAAATCTATCCTTGAAGTCTCTACATTTTTCTTCTTCTCTTTACATTTGCCTCCAGTTGCTTCTTCAGCAACTAAAACTGGATACAAACCCTCTGTCACAACAGCTCTCCTCCATCTTTTCATTCTTTCTCCCCAACTTTCAAAAGGATATCTAGTCATAATATTTCTGTATCTCCTTCCACCCCTATACTTCTCTCGCTCGTACGCCTCATATTCCCATTCCTCAAGCACTTCATACTGAGTAGGTCTAGGTCTAGGTTCTAGAGAATTCATTCGTTCTCTCAGATTCTGTAGAATCCTTACATTAAATGTACCATGCTCCAGAAAAGCTAAAACATCATCATCTTCTGTATATTTAATCCAATTCTCTAACCAGGTACACGTATGGTAACCACATTCCAACATCATACAAGAAGCAGGCATTCTTGGAGGTGGAATAAGAATTCCATCTCTTGTAACTATTGGTTTGTCCTTTTTAAAGAAACCCTTTACCTTATTAATCAGCTTCATTTTTCCTAATTCTTCACGCTAATTCAATAAACGAACAACAAACTCTTCGTACTTCTGTTTATTCTATTTGCTAACAACCGTCCAATACCAGCGCGACTCACACCAACCAACCAATCAGTACACTCCTACGTAATCAGTACCTTGACCAATACCAGCGCGGCTCACAGCAATCAACCAATCACAGCACTCTAAACGCCAGCTGTCTGACCAATGCCAGCGCGGCTTTTTGTGACATCAGTATTACTCCAACTACTGACCCTCCCTTTACAAAATAATACGGCAATGTTTTTCTATACTTTTCTCAACAAGACTTGTTAGAAAACAACATTAAACAATGCTACCTAGTCTGTTCCACTAAATAAAGAGATAGTTTTCACTTCAAAAAGAAAGATTCTTTCACTGCGAGTAAAGTAACGACCAGCGCTATTCTACACCCAAACAAGCTACAGGAGGACTTGATACTCCTCTAGGGATACTAGCCAAAGTTTCGGAAGAGGATTTTCACATGGAAAGAGGTCTTGGTACTCCTTTGGGGATGTAAAGACAGAGTTTTGGAAGTGGACCCTTCGCTATTTCACGCTAAAGTCTACTCTCAAACAAAATAGTCCCTAATATAACACCAACAGCCTCTCGCCGTTGAGTATTACGACAACAGACAAAGTACTTCTCCAGTGTGATACTTTATCCCCACTCTTCTTCTGCCTACTTCAGGCTAATAACATTATCCCGGGATCTCAGGTAACTCCATACCCGCACTTCTACACAACACAGAACAAAATACTAACTTTTCATGTTAAGGAACAAATAATCAATAATCAATAATCATTACCAAACTAATCAATAATTAACCATCCTCTGCTACCAGAAACTGATCCAGCGCCAATCAGGGATCGATAACCAGTAAACACAATCACTGGCCCATACTCATACACCCAACACATGAATCCCTGTTGCGCTGTTTCTAGTTTGTGTTAAATCAGTGTTTCACAATACAGGCTCATTCCTATCACTCTAGATACATATCTGAACCTGTATCAACTCTCTTTCCTCTGGTTGATGGACCAAAAGTTGAGAAGTTGATGGTAATAATTAGTACTAACTATCTATCTTACCTACTAAATAAATCACAAACTCGGTGTCAGGTTAATAATATTTATCGCAAATAATGTGAAAGTAAATGCTCATCAGGTACGGTTTCACAAGGCAAACAATGTATAAAACACAGAGAGAGAACATTTATGCAGGCAAATAAGCGTCAAACTCAAATCATTAATGAACAGAATGCAATGAAGAAGTGGATAGGTGAAGAGACATAAGTTTCAGAGACAAATTTCATTTGCAAATGAGAAATGCAAAGTACAGATCATTTAACTATACTAACCCAATAATTCAGTAGAAAATCTACCCCCTGGCCATGGGAATAGATGGGGGTTCCCCAAGAAGGATCAGGGAACAAAGAGTAGGACAGGAACAGGATATAGATAGGCCTCAATCTGGATTCAGCAAACCGACGGACAGCAACGATCTCCCTCTCTCTAGCTTCTCTGAAGACGCGTGCAGACCAACCCCCCCAGGCACCCCAGTTATACTCTAAAAACCTACATGTCCAACCCACCATTATGGCAACATTTTCAGAATCTTAGTCTCTCATTGGTCAATTCAGGGGGTGTTCTATCACACCACCATAGTCACATTCATGTTTTCACAGCTTTCTTTGTTTTTCATTTCTAAATAATACGTAATTCACATCTCATGACTACACGCTTCCTTCGACTTGTAACATGTTTCAAAACTCTACATTTTCTTTGTCCGCTTCTGCAGCTTCCGTGGAAGAAGTTTTTACATTTGCACTTGGTCCCACGGCCTTCCTTCCGTTACTTGGCAGACACACAGGAGCTTTTGAAGGTTATCAACTTTAGCCTTCTCCATTCTCTCTCCCAGAAGCTGAATTTTCGGTTTATTTAAATTTTCCTCTTTTAACCCTCAACTCGTCATGCAACGATGTAGGCCCATGCAAGCATCACTACGATGAATAAAATACAGATATTATTAATTTCATGAAATATATTTCGCACTGTTTTACCACCTACCATTTGCACATCCCACGTTATATATCTAATTAAAGCATTAGCGTGCAAAAAGCAGCATTATTATTATTTTATCTTATAGCAGAATGCAGATGCAGCCTAGTCTCTCATGCATTGGTCCACGTATTAATGTACGCATGCGCAAAGCACTTCCCCGTGTTTTTTCATGTTTTGCATGTCATTTTCACTGCACTCTGTTAGTAAATGTTACCAAGGAATTAATCCGAGCAGGTTTTATTTTCTCAAAACCCTGCTCCATTACATTTAGAGCTGGATTCACCTGCTTGCTAAGTCTTTCTGGTAACTCAGTACCGGATGTATTCACTGCAGGATCTTGTGTATCCATCTGGTCACAGACTCAAATCCCCGTGTCCACTCAACCCTTTACCCTTCCCATGTTAAATGAAGGAGCGTGTTGATGGGTAAAAAAACATTTTTCATCAGTGCCAATACACCACTTCAACAGTGAGCAGGCACATTACCAAATAAAGGTGTTATTCTATTAAGTAATTCCATTGTCCCCATCATGATTTTCTTGATTGTCTTCTTAAGACACCAGAGCTTCTTCCTATAACCCAGTGGCTATTCGTCAATTGGTGCTCTTCCAGCATTTTTCACATCACTCCAAAGATGTGAAGTTGTGGAGAATCACCTGGGATATTCAGGTCCACACCATTGGAGTAATGGGATGAAAACTGCACATCTGATTGGGCAGCGGTCTCATTCCAGACTACCACACATGCGCAGTTTGTGTTGTTTGGAGTGGTGATGCACTATTGCTCTATTAAAGACAGGGGCCCAAAAACATGCCGCCCAGCTCTCCATTGCACTATAAAGCAAGTGACATGACTTTTGTGAGACTTGCCGTGTGTCGGACAGTTCAGGGCCTGTGACAACCAGTCATAATGCGGCTCAAGTGGCATGGTTATAAGCACCGAGCTGTCAGTCACAGTGTAACTGTGACATAAGGCTTACCAAGCAGTAGGAAGCACGATCCATTTGGCAGCCAGAGTGGGACTTGGTGATGGAGTGAGTATACACAAAGCCCTGAATGCTATTGTGTGTGCTTGTAAGAACATAGGTGCATATATATTTTTAAAACATGTAGTATCTGTTCTTTAATAGTGACACCTTTCTTCAGAATCTTAACGGTAATTGCTGACTAATATTTGTACGAATTTGTAGAGCTGTTTTAAGATTGGGAATGATTGGTCAATGTGGGGTTTTTACAGACCTACGTATTGGTGGTCGCTGATTGGATACTATCGAATACAAACAAGTCTATAGAGGGGAACTGGCACTAATGTGCAACAGTTCTAAACATTTTTGCCTATCAAGCTCAGATCCTCGAATGTACACTAAGGGGCCGATTCCTATCTCGGTCGGAGGTGCACCCAATACCATTCGGTCGGGAAAAAAGCCATGCGAATGCCTGTTTCCCGACCGATCCGTACAGCACACCGAACGAGTAAGTACGATGCGCACAACAGCAAAGAATCCGGCCGAGCCGTACTCACCCAATCCAGGTCCTGTACTCCGACCGAGGCGAATCCGGAAACGCAGAATCGAGTCGCACGGAAGGGAAAATGCAGCTCCGTCCGGCCGAACAAGTACGATGCGCTTCCCGTACGCGCCGAACCCGTCGCTACGCACGGCACGTCAAAGCATCCGGGAGAGGCGCACATAAGCTCTGATTCGCGCCACAACACAATCCACGGCTACGAGACGAACACGCCAGCGACGAGGACGAGGCGAAGCGACGAGGACGACGCGAAGCAACGAGAAGGACGAACGACACGAACCAACCATGAATCCCTTCGTCCCGATCATACCAATATTCTACATTTACTACCGGAACAGGCACGGACGTGTACGGCGCAGAAGGTAAGTCAGACACCAACCACAAAACACATACAACACGTACACGACACATCACACACACACAGAGGGATGCAGAATATACTTACACCAGCAACAGCAGCACCATAGGGGCGGGATGCCCATCACCAATGCCACATATGCACACAGGGGCCTGAATGCGCACCACCACCCCTACCCAGGGGGGCTGGATGCCTACCACTACTACCACCCTCACCCAGGGGGGCTGGATGCCTACCACTACTACCACCCTCACCCAGGGGGGCTGGATGCCTACCACTACTACCACCCTCACCCAGGGGGGCTGGATGCCTACCACTACTACCACCCTCAGCCAGGGGGGCTGGATGCCTATCACTACTACCACCCTCACCCAGGAGGGGCTGGATGCCTACCACTACTACCACCCTCACCCAGGGGGGGCTGGATGCCTACCGCCACTACCACCCTTAGCCAGGGGGGGCTGGATGCCTACCACTACTACCACCCTCACCCAGGGGGGGCTGGATGCCTACCACTACTACCACCCTCACCCAGGGGGGGCTGGATGCCTACCACCACCCTTAGCCAGGGGAGGCTGGATGCCTACCACTACTACCACCCTCACCCAGGGGGGGCTGGATGCCTACCACCACCCTTAGCCAGGGGGGGCTGGATGCCTACCACTACTACCACCCTTAGCCAGGGGGCTGGATGCCTACCACTACTACCACCCTTAGCCAGGGGGGCTGGATGCCTACCACTACTACCAGCCTTAGCCAGGGGGGCTGGATGCCTACCACTACTACCACCCTCACCCAGGGGGGCTGGATGCCTACCACTACTACCACCCTTAGCCAGGGGGGCTGGATGCCTACCACTACTACCACCCTCACCCAGGGGGGCTGGATGCCTACCACCACCCTTAGCCAGGGGGGCTGGATGCCTACCACTACTACCACCCTCACCCAGGGGGGCTGGATGCCTACCACTACTACCACCCTTAGCCAGGGGGGCTGGATGCCTACCACTACTACCACCCTCACCCAGGGGGGCTGGATGCCTACCACTACTACCACCCTCACCCAGGGGGCTGGATGCCTACCACCACCCTTAGCCAGGGGGGCTGGATGCCTACCACTACTACCACCCTCACCCAGGGGGGCTGGATGCCTACCACTACTACCACCCTTAGCCAGGGGGGCTGGATGCCTACCACTACTACCAACCTTAGCCAGGGGGCTGGATGCCTACCACTACTACCACCCTTAGCCAGGGGGCTGGATGCCTACCACTACTACCACCCTCACCCAGGGGGGCTGGATGCCTACCACCACTACCACCCCCACTCATAGGATGGACAATGCATGACACAACCAGCACACCACAACCTAGGGAATGCAAGAAAAAGACATCCCCCAACACCATGACAAGCGTGTGTAGACTGTGTCAAATGCCTACAACACCGAACATGACTTTGAACATACAATGTGACCCCCTAGCACATGTGCCACACATATATGTGTGTGGCCCCCACAATGCAAGCAGGCCATGACCATTGTGGCAATGGGGTCCAAACCCCCATCATCACAGTGACCAAAATGTAAGTGTGGGGTCCATAGCTGAAGCACCTTTTGAACATTGTGGCAATGGAGTCTAAACCCCCATCATCACTGTGACCAAAAGGTAAGTGTGGGGTCCATAGCTGAAGCACCTTTTGAACATTGTGGCAATGGAGTCTAAACCCCCATCATCACTGTGACCAAAAGGCAAGGTTGGGGTCCATAGCTGAAGCACCTTTTGAACATTGTGGCAATGGGGTCTAAACCCCCATCATCACAGTGACCAAAATGTAAGTGTGGGGTCCATAGCTGAAGCACCTTTTGAACATTGTGGCAATGGGGTCTAAACCCCCATCATCACAGTGACCAAAAGGTAAGTGTGGGGTCCATAGCTGAAGCACATTTTGAACAGTGTGGCAATGGGGTCCAAACCCCCATCATCACAGTGACCAAAATGTAAGTGTGGGGTCCATAGCTGAAGCACATTTTGAACAGTGTGGCAATGGGGTCCAAACCCCCATCATCACAGTGACCAAAAGGTAAGTGTGGGGTCCATAGCTGAAGCACATTTTGAACAGTGTGGCAATGGGGTCCAAACCCCCATCATCACAGTGACCAAAATGTAAGTGTGGGGTCCATAGCTGAAGCACATTTTGAACAGTGTGGCAATGGGGTCCAAACCCCCATCATCACAGTGACCAAAAGGTAAGTGTTGACAAAGAAAGAGCTGCAACTGCCAAACTGCATGGATGATTCATGGTCACAGAACAAAAAACACATCAGTGGCAAAGTAGTGTATGTGTCCCATTGCAACATAGATTGGGGGAGGCAAATACTGCAGTGCAAATAAGACATACCTTTGGCCTTGTGCAGACAAACAACACCCATGGGGGCTGACACTGTCAACATTCATCAATGACACAATGACAGAAGTGACCATCAGAATGCAGACCCACATATTCGCACCAATGGGCACACAAATGCAGATACCCTGTGGAGACTGCAGATGTGAGGTGAACAGATACCATACCATGGCAGCAATGGGACACACAAACCATGATCATTGTGCTGACCGATGACCTAGGAGTCCCAGGGACAGCAGGGGAAACCCACCAAACTACATACAGCCAATGGCACACCCAAGATATGCCAATGCAGTGGTGCAGATGCACAAACACAAACAGGCAGACCCACACTGCACATCATACACAACAGGTGAGGGGGGTGCCAGTGTCCCCAGGCAACCACACAACACATGAGGAGACCTGAATACCAATCATACAGATGTGCATACAGTGCCACACAAAGGTAACTCATGGATCCAAATCCCCTATGTGGGCAAGCAGGCATTGTCAGATGAGAGGGAGCACAAATCACACATGTCACACAGGCACGTAGGAACAGCAACTGACACAGCAAGACACAGACACACCACAGCACCACCCCCAGGGCCCCCACAATGTGGTGACCCTGGGCTGCATTACAATCCCACTGTGATGACAAAGCTAAATGTGGTTCACACTGTGAACCACAGTCATGTGTCCTGAGCAACAAACTACCATCACACCTACACAAGCACAAATCAATCAGCATGGCCAGTAAGCCAAGGCCAACATGGAGGCAGGGGCCTAGCCGGGCAACAACTCTCATCTGCACACACTCAACACCACACCCCTCGACCTCCAACAATGTGCAGCAGTGAAGCACACATGCACTGGTGACATTGCACATGCACCCATGACTATTCCAGGGTGGTGGGTGGGAACCAAGGTGCAGAAACACATCACACATGGCCACTCAACAAGACTCCTGAATGTCTGACACACTGCACACTACGCTGTACATGGACATGACGGCAATACCACACCAACCAATGGGATCCCAGCCACAGTCACACACCAATGAAGAAGCCAAGGTCACCCACAAAGAACACACATAGACAACAACCAACATTGCAGCCCGGACCCTGAGGAGTGCCAGCAGTCACACACACAACGTGTCACAATCACTGAAAGATAACACAAACTGGAAATCACATGACAGGGGCAAACAACAAGTGCCAAGGGGAAACCTGACTGTGACCCATCTGCGTCTGTACACAAACTCAGCCCTGACAGCAAACACACCTATGGGTGACACCCTGATGACCAGTAATGTGCCATGCACCCACATCACAGAGAACCCAGGGAGAAGACTTTGGGGGAACATTGGTCAACTCAGCAAGCATCACAAACAGGTACAACACTAGGGAACACAGCATGCACAGCTAAACGGAAGTGAACACACAGACATGCACATACAACACACACCTTGGGCGCAGGCAATGTCACAGGAGTACACACTGCCATGAGGGGACTCCACTCCTGTGTGAGGAAAGCTGTGCCATAAGTTGCCTCAGTAGGGCCCCATCATGTCAGCTGAGCACTTGGTCACACAATCAACAATTAGCACCAAATGAGGGCTCCCGTCACATCAGCCTGGTCATGGAAGTGCCAACGGAATCATCAGCACAGATCCAACACACTTGTATAGCAATGTTGCACTGACTACACAGATGAGTCCTTCCCCATTGATGCCCAAACCTGCATGTCCAGTGGAGATGGCCACACGGTCAGGGAAGTAGACGAATTGAACAATGGCAGGCACAACAGATGTGCAGGGGTGGAAGCCACAGATGTTAAATAGCTAATCTAAGTAGGAAATCCCATTGGCAAATACTGAACACATGACACCCTCAGATGCTGCTATGGATGACATGGATACACCACAGGATAGGACACATTCCCCCTGGACCACATGGGTTCCTGCACAGTAACACTTCATTATCATAAGACCAAATATCACCATCACTGCAGCAAGGGCATGGTTAGCATCATCAACAACATGTACATCAGAAGCATAAGCACTAGAGAACAGAAAGTTGCTTTATTCAGCATATGTGTGGAATGAAAACAAAGTCCAGGAAAAACACAAAGGCCAATGGCCAGTCCATTGTCAAAGTCCAAACTTGGTGACAGTGGCAGATGTCACCCTACGCATGCCTGCACAAAACCAGGGACAATCCACTAGGAGGGGCAATCGGGGGGCAGGCCAGGCACCGCAGGGACAGGATCAGGGCTCACCAGGAGGAAGCAGGGAAGGGGTGGTGGGTGCTGGAGAGCCACTGACAACTGCAGTGGAGGTGTCTGACATGGTGTGTGCCGGCACAACTGGGGGGCATGACTCAGATGTTGTGGGTGCCGGCACGACTGCAGTGGACCCTGCAGATGGAGTGGACAGGTCCGCCACTGCAGTGCCCAAGTCAGACAGGGTGGTAGTGGACTCCACTGCAGTGCCTACCACCAGGGGAGGAGAATGGGGAACAGGCAAGGTGGGCTGGACAGATGGGGAGGACACCCTCACCACATCAGTGGCACAGACAAGCGCAGCGGGGGGTGTGGTGCCGGGAGAGCAAGTGGCAGGGGAGAAGGCCGGATCCTCTTGGAGATGGTATATCTGTGGGTGGGGGAACCTGGGGCAGGGTGTGGTGGGGGCACCTGTGGAGTGGGGGCCTGAGGGATGGAGGAAGGAGACCTGGTGCCTGAGCTGCAGGGCGGCGGCGGGGTCTTGCTCTTACGACTCCGGGGGGACTTGCGGGTGGGGGCCTCAGTCTGTCTGCGCCTGGGGGAGGGTGTCCGGGGGCGAGGGGCACTCTGCTCCGTGTGGGTGGGCTTCCTCTTCCCCCTGGATGCTGGAGCAGCTGGATCGGAGGGGAAGAGGCCGAGGTCACTGAGGAAGAGGCGCTGGGTCTTTGGGGTTGCAGGTGAGGCAAGGGAGGGTGTTTTGGAGGGAGAGGCAACTGAGGACTGCGCAGTGCTCGTGGATGTGTGTGTGTGTTCCAGGGCCCCATTCCCTGTGAGTCTGGTTTCAGTCCCCTGACTGTGCGTGCATGTGCATTTTGTTTGTGGCGTGTGTGTCTGTGTGCTGGATGTGTGTGTGCTGGTGTGTGCCTGTGCCGGTGTGTGTGTGCTTGGGACGGGTAAGGTGCTGGGGAGTGTGGATGGAGCAGAGGCAGGAGGGGTGAGGGACTGTCTGAGGAGGGACACTGCTGCCGTCAGGGAGGAGTCCATGGACCTATTGCCCCTCAGTAGGGCAGACATGCCCGATGAGATGCCCTCCATGAACGACACCAGCTGAGTCAACAGAGCGGTGTGCGCATGGAGGACACTCAGCATGGCTGTCTGCCCTACATGGAGCTGGCGAAGGAGGTACACAGACTCCTCACTCAGGGCAGCAGGGGACACAGGGGCAGGGGGTGCGGTGCCTGGCCCAAAGGAGACACGCTCCCGAACATGGGAGCCTCCACGGACCTGGGTAATGGGAGCCGATGGGAGGGCGGTGGTGGTGCGGCAAACACCCATTACAACGAAGAGATCACTTCGCGGTGCCATTACAACGCGGGTACAAGATCGCAGAAGCGTTTACATCGTAAGGCACAGCAACGCTTACACGTTTACATCGCAAGGCCTATCATCGTAAGCCACAACAACGCAACTTTACGATGTAAACGTTAACGCGATGTGTTTTAAACGATGTAAACGTTAATGCGATCTTATACACCTCTCCTCTGCCCATACATCCGTTAATGCGATGCGACGTGACTCTGCCCATACATCCGTTAAACAATGCGAGGTGACTCTGCCCATACATCCATTGAACACCTCTCTTAATGCGATGCGACGTGTTAAAAAGTTAGCGATGCGACGTGTTAAAAAGTTAAAAAACACTACATCCGTTAAACACCTCTCTTAATGCGATGCACTCTCTCTGCCCATACATCCATGCAACGGGTTTTTCTCTGCGTACCTCTCCTCTGCCCATACATGTGCAGGAATGGTGGCTTGAAAGGGCGGGTGGATGAATGGTGGATGGATGGATCAAAGCGTGGGTGGATGAAGGATGGGTGGATGAAGGATGGGTGGATGGATGGATGAAAGCGTGGGTGGGTGGGTGGATGAATGGTGGATGGAGTAGATGAAAGGGTGGGTGGATGAATGTTGGGTGGGTGGATGGATGAGGAATGGTGGATGGGTGGCTGAAAGGGAATGGAGGATGGATGGATGAAAGCGTGGGTAGATGAAGGATGGGTGCCCATACATCCATGCGACGGGTTTTTCTCTGCGTACCTCTCCTCTGCCCATACATGTGCAGGCCCCTTTTATCTGCGTACTGTATCACATCTCAACTAATAGATGTGTCCCCTTGTGTATGTATCTGAGGCCCCTTTTTTCAGCGGAATGTTGGGTCTGTTCGGTTTCTGTTCTTTGACAACCCTCAATAGACACTGACACTGGTGGCTTCATATTGCCTTTTCTCGGGGGTACTATTTTACACCCATAGCCTCTTTTCATGGCTCTGTTGTTTATCCACTACCCTTGATTCTTGTGCCCTGAGAAGGCAGCCATGTGCTTTAAGGGACAAGGGGCTGGAAGGATGGAAGCGTGGGTGGATGAAGGATGGGTGGATGGATGGATGAAAGGGTTGGTGGATCAATGGTGGATGGACGGATGAAAGCGTGGGTGGGTGGGTGGATGAATGGTGGATAGATGGATGAAAGCGTGGGTGGATGAATGATGGATGGATGGGTGAAATCACACGACGTATGGTAAGAAACACATACATATTAATAATTGCTTCATGTACGTCTTCACAGGAAATGGAAGTACACAGTTTGCATTATTTTACATTTTTATTCACATGTGGGCAAAATAAATCATAACAGTATTACATTTTGTGGTGGGTGGATGGACGGCTTAAAAGGGCGGGTGGATGAATGGTGGATGGATGGATCAAAGCGTGGGTGGATGAAGGATGGGTGGATGGGTGGATGAAGGATGGGTGGATGGATGGATGAAAGCGTGGGTGGGTGGGTGGATGAATGGTGGATGGATGGAGTAGATGAAAGGGTGGGTGGATGAATGTTGGGTGGGTGGATGGATGAGGAATGGTGGATGGGTGGCTGAAAGGGAATGGAGGATGGATGGATGAAAGCGTGGGTGGATGAAGGATGGGTGGATGGGTGGATGAAGGATGGGTGGATGGATGGATGAAAGCGTGGGTGGGTGGGTGGATGAATGGTGGATGGAGTAGATGAAAGGGTGGGTGGATGAATGTTGGGTGGGTGGATGGATGAGGAATGGTGGATGGGTGGCTGAAAGGGAATGGAGGATGGATGGATGAAAGCGTGGGTGGATGAAGGATGGGTGGGTGGGTGGATGAAGGACGGGTGGATGGATGGATGAAAGCGTGGGTGGGTGGGTGGATGAATGGTGGATGGAGTAGCCGTGTGCTCTGTTGTTTATCCACTACCCTTGATTCTTGTGCCCTGAGAAGGCAGCCATGTGTTTTAAGGGACAAGGGGCTGATTTAGATTGTGGTTTTTATTGCACTTCTACATGGACGGCTTAAAAGGGTGGGTGGATGAATGGTGGATGGATGGATGAAAGCGTGGGTGGGTGGGTGGGTGGATGAATGGTGGATGGAAGGATGGAAGCGTGGGTGGATGAAGGATGGGTGGATGGATGGATGAAAGGGTGGGTGGATCAATGGTGGATGGATGGATGAAAGCGTGGGTGGGTGGGTGGATGAATGGTGGATGGATGGATGAAAGCGTGGGTGGATGAATGATGGATGGATGGGTGAAATCACACGACGTATGGTAAGAAACACCTACATATTAATAATTGCTTCATGTACGTCTTCACAGGAAATGGAAGTACACAGTTTGCATTATTTTACATTTTTATTCACATGTGGGCAAAATAAATCATAACAGTATTACATTTTGTATTTACACATCTTTACATAAAATTATACATCGCTGTGATGGATGATTATCCAACACTGTATGCCATTAGAAACTTTTAAAGTATATGCAATTTACACATTTGAAACACCAACTCTTTGGCACTGTAATGACGGTTACACATTCTGACAGTGAATTCTAAGTCATTCTATTGCATGGCCTTAATAATGACAACCTTAAATTATAATTAATTGTTGGGCCACCGTTTGGGACTTTATTGATTACAATAGTATGGTACAAGGGAAAACATTGTATAGTTACACATAAGAATTCAGGATGTGGGCAAGGCTAGAAAGGTAGTCTGAAGCCACAGACAAATCAAAGAGTTGTAATGCTGACAATAGTCTCGCCGACATTTCTTTAGTTCTATGTGAAATACGTGGGGTAAGACTACCTGTCGAAGATTGAGACATGCGCATTTCTTGAAAACTTTGCTCCTTAACCAAAATTTCAAGGAAGTTGTACAAATTCGGGTGTGGCTTCCCTATTGAGTGGTTTAAGGAGTTGTGCCATCCCTCGATGGAATTATTAGTCTTTGCTCCTCCCTCTAAGCAGGTCGAGTAGCAGTTCCACCAGTCCACAAGAAAACGTGGCTTCCTCCTGCGACCTGACCTGCTTAGATGGCCAATCCATGTGTCTTCAAAATAATTGAGGATAGGTGCCAATTTTTCTTCGTTTGACGTAAAGTAATCAGACTCTGTAATCGAGGTGTAGTACTCATCTACACTTTCAGGAGGAACAAAGCAAAGTGCGGTTAATTTTTTTAACTCAAACTGCAGTTTGCTGTCAGACACATAATCGGCAATTAGAGATGTTTTTTGGATTTTGCGCCAACAGGCCTGAGAAAAGTGGAAAAAACAACCCTGAAGTTTGGTCTCTGAGTACAATTTACTTATCGTATTCATCATTGGCAGTTCAAAGTCCATTATAACTTTGCGTGGACTTTTGCCAGAGGTTTTGGATTTTACAACTGCTAATAGCTCACTATACGTGGACGATTGTTTGTCTGGGAGCAAACTGTACACCAATGGGACAACTGTGTTGTTACAGTACCCATGAATTGTATATATTTGTGTGAAAGGGTGGGGCGTGCTTTTAAAGGTACCATCCATCATCCACACCTCACTGTTCTCCAACCTAACAAGGTTTCTGGGGGTGCTAAAGATTAAAATGCGCTTTTGGTCGTTTGCGTTGTCATACAATAGGAAAGGTTCATTAGAAGCAGTGACAGACAGTTGTGGAGGAATACATATATCGGAAAAAGTTTGAGGGGTAACTCTTTTGGGGTTGCATGCCTGTTTTTTACGTTGTATAATTCGACGCAAATTTGTGATACTAGGCATACTCGTTGCAACATGCTCAGGGATATGTTGGGCTACCTCCCTTAAAATTGCACTGCACGGTTCATTAGAGTTTACTGCAATTTCTTTCATTTGATTAACCGATCCTCTCACTTGAATCGCTGTCGCGGAGGCAGAGTGGCTATGGTCTGTGGTTCTTAGAACAGAGTCACCCAGTGTAACCGCTCTACCTCTGCAATGAGTTGAGTAGTATTGCACACACCTCCAATGGCGCCGAGGTTCCGAATTTCGCTCTTTGCAATACACATAACCACTGTGCTGTAGTAGGCGGTTCCCCCTGCTGGAGGTGATGTATCTCGCCAGGTTTGATTCAGACATTAGCTGGGGGGGGGGAAGTGAAAACAAAATATAGTACATTAAATACACAGGCACGTTGACAGGTTCAGGTTGAAATAAAAGAAGAAAAATGACACCTAATGTCAAATGGTGATATTACAGTTGTTTATATATACATAGCAAGACTGTACTTTAGAACGTGATGTTTGTTTGCTGCTCTTAGATGACAGTTAATAGCTCACTGTTTTATGTTAGGATTTAAACTTGAGTTTGCATTGCGTGGTAGCTCATTCCCATTACTGACAACACATTTACAATTGACATGACCTTAACATTTACACATACATACATACATATAGTTTTACTGATCACAAGCGTGAATGTTTACAAAATGGCATCCTCAAGATGAATTGATTTGTTTTGACACTTTGGAAATAGTTTTATCCCTGACAGATAAAAATTAACCAACTTTTCTTCATTTGTGCCTTCTGATTCGGATAGATTAAAAAATGTTAAAAATATTTCTACAGTTCATTCAGACTGTTCGTTTTTGTTGTGTGCTACGGAAAAGAAAATCTTAGTTGTTCCTCTCACCCAGCACGATTGTCACTTAGATACTCTCACTTTGAAGTCAGAGAAAGAAAAGTATACACCAAGATCCCGTAAGACGGCAGAGCGTGACATTTTACCACTGTCTTTAAATGCACATTAAATGTGACAAGACAAGATCAACGTTTAAAGACCTTAGAGAAAACAAGCACTCGCTGAAGAATGTAAGGAGTGATGGTGAACAGGCTATGCTCCATGGGAGGTCAAACACATACCGGATAGCCTAACACAAATAAAGCCAGTAACAAGAATGCAAGCAAAATAGAATTGTGTAATCCGCATAATACATTTTGCTTACGCACAAGCACAACCAACTCTACAGCAGGTGTGCTTTTAATTGCATTTCCCATTATGTTAGATGGAGACCAGAGCGTCACATTAATTGCTCTGATTCACACGTCATCCATACAATTTTGCACATACAAAATGTCACAAGCAGTTCTTTTAAAGTCATAATAAAATAGCTATACCAGATACGTGACTACGCTGCCACCAAGTGGCAGATACTATAAACGCAGTCTGCCGTGCTTTGCCCGAGAGCCGAGGGCTGGGACCACAAGACCACAAGATTCGAATCTTTTAAACTACTAATGGGAATTAGGCATTTAAAAAAACAAATAGCACTCAGTGGTGGCCTTAGTGCATCTCCCTCTATGTCACGCAATCCCTCGCAGCAGGATCTAAAACCTGAGCAGAGGTAGAACGCAAGAGAAACTTGAGCAATGCCAGCCAAATTATAATAATGCACAACGACTTACTGCGCTTATGCACTCTCTGAACAATGTTTGTTCACATTGCTGTTTTCGATTTTTTGAAGGAGCGGTGGGATGAGTTTCTACTCTGACTGTGCATATTATTTGCTTCCTTTGCTGCTTTTCAAGCCAGGCAATGCCGTATAAGTAGGCAACAACAGCTCATGAGAGCTTAACGACTTTGCAGTGCTTGACAATTTCTGAAATTACTGTGGGCATCGTCAAATACAGAAAACTGGTTTTCTTTGCCTTGTAATGATTGAAGAAATGTAATTAAACTGTTTTCACAGCAGTGTATATGCATTTCTGCAGGCATTTTTAGAGCAAACTGTTTTAGAGTCTGTGTTTCCCCCTCCATGTTTCTATGCCTGCATGTCTCTGCCTTTCTTGCCTTTCCTGTTCAGTATCGAAAACGTTCTGCCTACACTTTTATTTATTACATGTCATGTGTATTTCTGTTTGCTTTATTGGCTTTCTCAGGAAGTTTTTTTCAGTGTTGGTTTTTTCCTGTCTCGCTGTCCCAGTGTATTGTCTCCTGATCCGAAGGAAATGTGTCTATCTCGGTGTTAATGCCTTTCTACCGCAGGGTCTGTTTCATGTCTCTGCCTCAATGTCTCCTGTCCTAATGTCTGTCTCTCACTGTCCAGGGCCTATGCAGTGCCTCTTTGTCCCAGTATTCATGTTACAAGTTTTAGGAAACTGTAAACAGTAACTGCACCAGCCTCTGATCTGTTGCCCAACCCCCCTTCCACGCTGCCCGGCCAGTGTATCGGTAAATTTCGCCTTTTTAGTTGATGCAGACTAATCAATTACGCATTTAAAAATGCCTTTTTTCACAAGGGTGGAGGGAAACATTTAAATAGTGTAACATGTAACATCACTCGCATTTGCAAACACTTACCTATTGTGATCGGGAAACTTGGGGGGACGCGTACAGTAAACTTCGAAATCGGCGAACTTTAGAGATTGGCTGCAGAATTCCTCTGAAAGGCACGTCCTTGAGGAAACAAAAAACAAAATCACTTAGTTTTGGAAATTGCAAACAGCGGGTTCAACGCTCAGCCATTACTACGTTTTACTTACTTGATATGGCGGATGTCTGGGCACACGAACGATGGACTCACGTCTGGTCAGCTGGACAATAGAGTCAGAATGGCTGGACAGACGGTCTGCGACCCCTTTTGTACCCCCCCCAATAGGTTTTTCACAACAGTGGGGGTAAACATTTTAATATTAGAGAAATGTTCATAGCATAATTTTTGGGCAGGAATTTCATTAAACAAATAAAAGTTTAGGAACTATAGAAAGGGAAGAATTTGCATCGTGGGGGCGGCTGGGGGGGGCAGGCGGGGGTAGAGGCGGGATCACAAGGCTGCGTTGTATTGGCGGACGATTTCGTTGTGTGCGAGGTGATGTACTCGCCAATAGGAATCAACGCATTGGCGTTGCAACACCGTGCGATGTGGAAGTTGCCGATGCTGTGGCATGTGCGATATGATCTACGCGTGGTAAAAGCACGCGGTGGGATGGTGTGCGATTTTTCGTCATACATCCGGTGGTGCTGGTGGTGGCGGGGACAGCAACACTAGCTGGGGTGTGGTGGCTGCTGACACCCGCCTCCATAAGGGAGTCATCCTCTGAGTTGCTCTGGTCCTCAGCTGAGGTGGATGGTGCTGAGGACTCCTCGGTGTGGCTCCCCTCACCCTCCGTGCCACTGGGTCCCTCCGACCACTCCTCGGCTGCTGACCCAGTCTGGCTCTCCGGCTCCTCCTGGTCCGTGGAGCTGTCCCCTTCCGTGGCCGTGGATGTATCTGCAAACAATGGGGAAACAGACAGACATCAGTCACCTGCACCAAACGCACACACCACTGTGAGCACAGCACATTACAGAGCAAGCCCTGGCATCATTAGTTGTACATTGCTAAAAGTGCCCTAACTGAACAGGAGAAGCCAATTGTCAGTCTGATGCCAACCATGGCACTCACATCCCACATGGCCTTGCACCCATCTGTCTGGTGTCTGTTGGATTGCAACACCCCAGTGTGGACACATGCACCAACTACACAGTAGTTGGACAGTGCAGAGGACACGGTGTAGCATGTGGACATGCACACATCACAACTCTTGCCACTGAGTCAGTACAGGTTTCCGGATGAAAGGGATGCCCAGAGTCAAATAGGAAATGCATGTGATGCATACCAGCGACAGACACCATGATGCACCCATGTCCTGATAGCCATCGCCACAATGGTGTGCATGTAGCACATGTCACTCCCCTGCAGGATCACCAATAAGTAGACACATGCCATGGCGGAGACATGACTGCTAAGTCATACATCACTGTCTCAGTGATGTATGACTTGGCAGCCAGACAACAACACTCTGCACTGTGTCACAATAGTAGGTCATGGGGAATGCAAGTCCTGGAGCTGCACAAGTGCACATGTACATCCCCCACACAACACATCATCTTAACCCTCATCTGTCCAGGTCATTCCGATTGGACATATGGGAGACCTGTGACACTACCCTCTGAACCTGAGCCCCTCACAATCTGCTGTGAATGGGGAACAGCTGCCTGAACTTCACATTCGCATACCCCAGTCTGCACGGGCAGCTGATCAAACACCTATGTGACACACAAGTATCGTCTCCTATGGTCACATCTCCAGTGGCATGCTGAGCCCCTACCAAGAAACACCCCAGCAGTCCTGGCAACTAATCCACAGCACACTGACACAGAGGCAGACACCTGAGGGGTCAAATCACTGCGCACAATGTGTCAGCTGATACACGGGAGTGGGAGTACAGAGTGCATTGCATGGCCTGGAGTAGGCATGACTGTCCTGCCCCACATGAATGAGGGATGAGCCCTGGACAGTGGATAGCTGGCTATGTATGTGTGACACACGTAATCTGCACACTCCTGGGGCCCAAACATTGTTCCCACCCGCTGCATGGGCGTGTGCCACATACCCCAGGCACATGTGGTGGCTCAGCTCAGCAAGTGGACCGCATATCAAAGCAACACGCAGATTACATGTCCGAACACAGGCGTTGTGTGAACAATGGACCCACCCATGATGCCCACAACAGAGTTAGGGAAACAGATGCTGTCCCCCACCTTTAGTGAAGCAAACTGCAAGGACACAGTCCCAAGTGACACAATTCCCTGAATGTAAGGGCCACACCTAGGTATCAGATGAGGAGTGGGCAGTGCACAATAGAGGGACATGGCTCCTGGACAACATGACTGCTGCACTGTGGCAGTTGAACCAGGCCAGAGGAGGGCACAAAGCATGTAATACAGAGTTCACAGTGCAGTCTTTGACTCACCCCCTCCTTGCTGCTGTCTGGCCTTCAGCTGCCCATCCAGGTCTGGAAACACCACCGCCAGGATCTGGAGCATGTGGGGGGTCAGGGTCCGTGTTCTGTCCCTCCTGCGAGGAGGCGACAGCTTCAGCTGGACCCGTGCAATCCTCCGGGTCCAGCCCCGAAGGTCCTGACACCTCTTCTGGCAGTTGCGGATCCGGCGCTTGTAGACCCCCACGGACCGGACAGCCCGGACGATGTCCTTCCAGATCTCCTGCTTCCGATGGGCATTAACCTGTCAGGATGACAAAGTGAAAAGGCCATTACTACACATGCAACATATCCGTGCATGACACAGTTGTATATACATGTCTCAATCACAGGGGCACATGATGTACACAGGCAGTGCAAAGCTGCCCATGGACAGTTTGCCAGACGTCACTACATGGTATCATTGCATGGGAAGTAAAACCTTGTTCAAATGCACTGTCACTGCACCATACCTGTCCAGTGCATGTCACTACACACTATGGGGGTGACAACTACTCAGTGAGCCTGCTAGCCAGTGGCTGCAGACTTCCAGCCTTGCTAGTCAGACAAAATGCACATTCAGAAAGGCAGTGCACAGAACACTCACCTGCTCCCCTGGTGTCCCATACAGCTTGCTGTACTGTGGAAGTAGGCTGTCCAGCAGGGCCTGGTTCTCCTCAAGGCTGAAGGCTGGGGCTCTCTCCACAGTACGTGCCATTGCAGGGTCCAGAGGGGCAGAGACAGCAGCAGTGCAGTGGCAGATGTCATCCTGGAGCATGTAGTGCAGGCAAGTGAGCTCTCAGGGGAACAGCCAGCAATATATATGTGCTGGAGAGGCAGATACTGTCCCTTGTGTCCAAAGTGATAGGTCCAAGTCGTTTGCATCTTCTGAATCTGGCCAATCCATGGAATAGCAGCACCAATACACGCCCACAGCATCCTTCAAATCTTCAACTTCATGACATACATGATTTTGCAACATTGTTGTGGGTGACCAACTGAATTTCCAGCAACCGACTCGTTCGAAATTCGAAAACGTGTCCGTTGCCAGGCAAGGCCATTGTCAATGGGTGCGCACCGATCGGTCCATTGCTGTACAACGCGTACAGGGGTACAACGCGTACAGGGGCACAATGCACACATTGAATGCAATGGGCCGGCCGGGGGCACCGATCGGTCCATTGCGGTACAACGCGTACAGGGGTACAACGCGTACCAACGCGTACAGGGGCACAATGCGTACCTGCACACATTGAATGCAATGGGCCGGCCGGGGGCACTGATCGGTCCATTGCAGTACAACGCGGACAGGGGCACAACGCGTACCCGCACACATTGAATGCAATGGGCCGGCCGGGGGCACCGATCGGTCCATTGCTGTTCAACGCATCCCTGTACAAGTGACTGGCATATGACACCATGCCTGTCTCAGATGGACATATGCCAGCCACAGATAGCTCCCAGGGAGTGAGGGGCACACCTACAACACGACAGCCTGTCCAAACTGTATGATAAGGCATGTAAGGCTGCATTTCCTATTGTGTGTATGTTGGTGTACATGTTGTCCTGTGGGTGTCACCTGGGGCAGCCACCCCCAGGCTTTGCACGTGTTCATGGGGACAGGATCCTGGGTGTTACGTGTACATGACCACTGTGATGTGCAACTGTTCATATCTGTGCATGTGCCATGGTCACATTTCACGGTGGTGTATGTGTATGTCATGTCACATACCCCGTGAGTCCCATGTGGGACGGTATGTTTGAGCCAGGGTGTCCCAGTGGCACAATAGTGATGGTCCTCCACAGTCTGTGTGCATGTAGTGTTTACAATGTCTCTGATTTCATGTGCACAATGGGAGACAGTCTCCACATCCACGTTGTGTGTGCATGGACTTTGATGTTGTGCGTGTGTGTGTCACAGACGTCCATGTCTGTCCTGCCGTGGCAAGTGGGACCACTACCTGTGGGGGTCATGGTTGTTTTGCTGTGGTGTATACATGATACTCCATGTAATGCCAGTGTCCATGTGGCAATACAGGGTCCCTGGGAATGTACCTGTCGTTGAGCTGTGATGCCTGGGGCACACCTGTCCTCACATGTCACTGTGGGGGGTGATTGTGACACTGCAGCAGGAGATGGGAACTGTGACACGGCCTCATGATATCCAATGGGCCAACCTGGGACTAATTGATGCCACTTGTTGGACCGTGATGACAGATGTTGGCCATGTATGTACCATACATGTCCTTACGGAACTGCACACTTCATGTAGTTGTGCCTCATAATGATGTATGTTGGGATATTGAGTGTGTTCAATGCCGCATATGTGGGCTGACTGACAATCTTGCTTACTTCTCCTCTGCACTGCAGGGCTCCTGCTGTCCATCGACCATTCCCAGACCTGGCAACGATGGTGGAACGGGACAGCATCCGACGGTACCGCTTCACCAGGCAGCTGATTGAGGATTTGGCAGTGCAGTTGGCCCCACATTTGCAGCCTGGCCGGCCGTATCCTACAGCGCTGACCCCCAAGGTGAAGGTGATGGCAGCCCTACACTTCTTTGCCACCGGTACCTTCCAACATACTGTGGCGACTGCTGGTGGGATGTCACAGACCATGTTGAGCCGTGTGCTCCGCGATGTTTTGGCGGCAATGTTGCTATTCCTGAACCGGTACATCTATTTCCCTAGACTGCGACGACTCACTGACGTGAAGAGTGACTTTTATGCCCTGGGGAGGATGCCGCATGTCATTGGCTCCATTGATGGGACACATGTGGCTTTGGTACCACCACAGGCCCAGGAGCAGGCCTACAGGAACCGCAAGCACTACCACTCGGTCAATGCACTGGTGGTGTGTCTTGCAGATATGACCATCACACACGTGTGTGCCCGTTTCCCTGGTTCAGCACACGATGCCTTTGTGATGAGGAGTAGTCGCATCCCCAGGATGATGGCACAGATGCAGAACCAGCGTGCCTGGCTTGTCGGTGTGTACTGACTTTGTGCCATTGTGTGTGATCTGATCTGTAGTATTCCGCCCACTTTTCCAAGTCAGCTAATGTGCACTTGTCTGTCCGTAGGTGACTCGGGATACCCCAACATGCCGTGGTTGCTGACACCCCTCAGGAACCCTGTGACACCAGCCCAGATGCGCTACAATGAGGCACATGGTCGGACCAGGAGAATGATTGAGCGGACATTTGGTCTCCTGAAGAGCCGCTTCCGCTGCCTGGACAAGACCGGCGGGTCCCTCTCATATGCCCCTGCGAAAGTGTGCAAGATTATCATCGTCTGCTGCATGCTCCACAACCTGGCAGTGCGGAAGGAGTTGCCTCTCATCCAGGATGACAATGACCAACATCCGCCACCTGTGGCGGATCCTGGCCTGGACCACGATGCCAGTGACGATGATGATGATGATGATGAGGGTGATGTCCGCACACAGCTCATCACCAACTTCTTTAGCTGAATGTGAGTATCCTGAGGTGTCATGTCAATGATGTGAGTTGGCATGATATGTGTAGGTGGTGCTCTGGTGCTGTTGGAGTGTGTCCATGGGCTACTTGACTGGATGTGTGTTGCGATGTGTGCTTACAGGTGGGCTGTACTCCCCAACAGTGTTGACATGCTAACTTGGTTCTGGGTGGGTATCTTGTAACATGTATTGTGCATGAGTTTTGCTGTTCTGTCCTGTTCTCCATTGCTTTTGACTGTGTGTCATTTCTGTCCTTCACAGGGTACTTTCAGATTCGTTTGGTCAACTGTGTCCACCGACGACGTGATTGCACTTCCAGGATGGTAGCTGTTGTGTCCCTACAGGTGATGTGCGCCACACCCATGGACTTCCTTCTGTCTACAGTTGTTGACTGTGTGCCCGCTGCCAGGTGGGATTACCTTGCATCTGTAGTGGTTACGACATGTTGCAACTGTGTAATAAACCTGTGCTTCACTTTGTGATGTGCGTTGTCTGTGGTCACACATTTGACTGCCATTTGCTTACTGCACCTGTGGGCTACTTGACTACAACTGGGAATGGGTGTGGTGTCTGTGCATTGCACCGTCTTCCCTGGCAACATCAGTGTAGGCAATGAGTCAGATGGCCTAGGTGTGTATGTGTTGTGTAGCCCTGGTGGTGTGTCTCACTCATATGTGTCACGTTGCCTTTACTCACATGCCTGTGTTGTACTTGCTGTTGCAGTTCGCATACACAGTGTAATTTTGCAGTTCATCATCCCCATAACAGCACCCACGTTGGAATCACAACAGAGGCAAGTATGGTGTATTAGTGTGTTTATTGTGATACATTTGTGTGAATAGTGCATAGGATGGGTAGTGCTGCACATAAATCTTGCAATCAGAAGTTCCTAGGTGAATTGAAAGTCCTGGTAGACAAAATCCCCAGTATCGGGGCCACAGTTGTCTGAGACATTGATCCAACTTGTACTCCCCATGCAATGTGTGGGAGTAGTGTTGCCGTCAACAGGGTGAACAGTCTGTGCACAAAGGTGAACATCCAGAACAGGTTCAGGCTTCCTGGGAGTTGCGCTTGGCCATCGGCCTCTCACTTGCCCCTCTTCGGACGACCCCTCTTCTTGGGGGGCCCCTCAAGTACAGGCTGCTGCGGTGCAGGGGACTCTCCGCCAGAGTCATCCTCCCTCCCTGTGGCAGTTGCAGTTTGGGCAGCACCAGATGTTGTTGGCACACAGGGAGGTGTGGACTGGTTGCTGTTCATCTGGCGGAGGCATTGTAAAATGTCCCTGTGCACCGCCGTCATCTCATGCAGTGCATCCCACTTGGACTCCACGCGGGACATGTGTGAGTCCACGTGGGACATGTGAGAGTCCAAGCGGGCATGATGGGCAGCCTGCTGCTGTTTCATGTCTCTGAGGAGCCCCACTACCTGGCTGAGGTCTCCGGTGCTGGACTGGTACGCATCAGCTATGCGTACCAGTTGTGGGTCATCATGCACACCAGCAACCTCTGCAAGCAGCGACCTCTGTCTCCCACCCCTCCCACCACCCCTGCTGACATGTGCAGTGCGTGCATTGGCACGCACAGATGACCCTGGTCCACCTTGGGAGTTGGTGGTGGTGGTGGTGTCCATGGCCCCAGGTTGGTCCAGGGTCCCTGTGCTGGTGTTGCTCCTTGTTCTGTCCATGTCGGCAGGGATGGTATTTGTGGTGACAGTCGTTGGAGGGGTGGGTGCAGGGGTGCAGCTGGTGGTCCTGCTGGTGCTGCAGCTGGTGGTCCTGCTGGTGCTGCATGTAGACTTGCACCGGATGTGCCAGGTTGGTCTTCTTCGTCCGAGGAGGGCAGAGGCTGTACGACACCAGTGAGCTCCGCATCCTCTTGAGCCTGGGACTGGGACTCCTCAGCGTCTGCTGCTGTGTCACCATCATCACCTGTTTTTGGGAGACACACACAATGTATGTTATCTTTCTGCAGGCATCAATGGTTGACACACCTGACAGTTGTGACTGTGCCTCTGGGTGCGGGCCTGTACATTGCATTGTCCTAAGTCGTCACAGTCAGGGGTTGATTTTGGTGTGGCACATTGTCCTGCATTATTTGGGCATTTCTATGTATTTGTTGGGGTGTGCACATGGTCTGCATTGGTTGTATTTGGTTGACAGCCGGCCCTCCTTCCCACCCACCCAGCCAGTCAGTTATCCCACCATGGACTGTGCTTGCATTGCAGGGAGTGGAAGTTGTCTCTCAGGATGTCAGTCAGTGGTGTCCTGCTGTTTGTTGGTGCACAGTTCCCAGCAGGGCCTTGTGCTCCCCGCAGCAGTAGCCAGTGTCAGCCATCTTGTGAGTCCTTCTCTACTCCCTGTGATGTGAGCATGGTTCAGGGTGGTGTTGATGGGACAGTTGTGGGGGTGACCAATATCTGTGACTGCCACTCCCATCATGCTATTGCCTCCACCCCACTTGCCAGCATTCCCATACTTACTTGCTTTTGTGGGGAGTTCAGTGTGTGTGGGTGCGAGGGCACTGGCAAGATGGCTGACAGTGGTGTCCTGCTGTTGGTTGGTGTGCAGTTCCCAGCATGCCCTTGTACTCCCCACGACACAGCAACAGTGTCAGACATCTTTGATGGGCCTTTCCACTCTCTGTGGGATGTGCATGCGTGAGTGTGAGCTTGCTGGGCCATGTGGTGGGGGATGTAGAGCTGTGACTACGACTCCCATCATGCTATTGCCTCCACCCCCTTCCCAGCATGCCCATGCTTCCTTCCTTTTGACTCTGCTTCCCTGTGGGGTGGGCTGGCTGTGCTGACAGGATGGCTGGGAGTGTTGTCCTGGCAGTTGTTTGGCTAAAAGTCCCAAGAGTGTCCCTGTGCTTCACACAACATAACCCAGGGTGGTGGTTCTTTGTGGGATCTTGAGTTAGGATGGGAGGCATTGCATTCTACCAGGTGGGTTCTGTGGAGTTTGTGTTGAGGGGGTGTGTGAGGGGAGGTGCTTGTGACTATGGTCAGTGCTGCGAGTCCTCCTTCCCACCCAGCCAGCCAGATATCCCACCATGGAACGTGCTTGCATTGCAGGGAGTGGAAGTTGTCTCTCAGGATGTCAGTCAGTGGTGTCCTGCTGTTTGTTGGTGCACAGTTCCCAGCAGGGCCTTGTGCTCCCCGCAGCAGTAGCCAGTGTCAGCCATCTTGTGAGTCCTTCTCCACTCCCTGTGATGTGAGCATGGTTCAGGGTGGTGTTGATGGGACAGTTGTGGGGGTGACCAATATCTGTGACTGCCACTCCCATCATGCTATTGCCTCCACCCCACTTGCCAGCATTCCCATACTTACTTGCTTTTGTGGGGAGTTCAGTGTGTGTGGGTGTGAGGGCAATGGCAAGATGGCTGACAGTGGTGTCCTGCTGTTGGTTGGTGTGCAGTTCCCAGCATGCCCTTATGCTCCCCACAGCAGTAGCCAGTGTCAGCCATCTTGTGAGTCCTTCTCCACTCCCTGTGATGTGAGCATGGTTCAGGGTGGTGTTGATGGGCCAGTTGTGAGGGTGACCAATATCTGTGACTGCCACTCCCATCATGCTATTGCCTCCACCCCACTTGCCAGCATTCCCATACTTACTTGCTTTTGTGGGGAGTTCAGTGTGTGTGGGTGTGAGGGCAATGGCAAGATGGCTGACAGTGGTGTCCTGCTGTTGGTTGGTGTGCAGTTCCCAGCATGCCCTTGTGCTCCCCACAGCAGTAGCCAGTGTCAGCCATCTTGTGAGTCCTTCTCCACTCCCTGTGATGTGAGCATGGTTCAGGGTGGTGTTGATGGGCCAGTTGTGAGGGTGACCAATATCTGTGACTGCCACTCCCATCATGCTATTGCCTCCACCCCACTTGCCAGCATTCCCATACTTACTTGCTTTTGTGGGGAGTTCAGTGTGTGTGGGTGTGAGGGCAATGGCAAGATGGCTGACAGTGGTGTCCTGCTGATGGTTGGTGTGCAGTTCCCAGCATGCCTTTGTGCTCCCCACAGCAGTAGCCAGTGTCAGCCATCTTGTGAGTCCTTCTCCACTCCCTGTGATGTGAGCATGGTTCAGGGTGGTGTTGATGGGCCAGTTGTGAGGGTGACCAATATCTGTGACTGCCACTCCCATCATGCTATTGCCTCCACCCCACTTGCCAGCATTCCCATACTTACTTGCTTTTGTGGGGAGTTCAGTATGTGTGGGTGTGAGAGCAATGGCAAGATGGCTGACAGTGGTGTCCTGCTGTTGGTTGGTGTGCAGTTCCCAGCATGCCCTTGTGCTCCCCACAGCAGTAGCCAGTGTCAGCCATCTTGTGAGTCCTTCTCCACTCCCTGTGATGTGAGCATGGTTCAGGGTGGTGTTGATGGGCCAGTTGTGAGGGTGACCAATATCTGTGACTGCCACTCCCATCATGCTATTGCCTCCACCCCCCTTCCCAGCATGCCCATGCTTCCTTCCTTTTGACTCTGCTTCCCTGTGGGGTGGGCTGGCTGTGCTGACAGGATGGCTGGGAGTGTTGTCCTGGCAGTTGTTTGGCTAAAAGTCCCAAGAGTGTCCCTGTGCTTCACACAACATAACCCAGGGTGGTGATTCTTTGTGGGATCTTGAGTTAGGATGGGAGGCATTGCATTCTACCAGGTGGGTTCTGTGGAGTTTGTGTTGAGGGGGTGTGTGAGGGGAGGTGCTTGTGACTATGGTCAGTGGTGCGAGTCCTCCTTCCCACCCAGCCAGCCAGATATCCCACCATGGAACGTGCTTGCATTGCAGGGAGTGGAAGTTGTCTCTCAGGATGTCAGTCAGTGTTGTCCTGCTGTTTGTTGGTGCACAGTTCCCAGCAGGGCCTTGTGCTCCCCGCAGCAGTAGCCAGTGTCAGCCATCTTGTGAGTCCTTCTCCACTCCCTGTGATGTGAGCATGGTTCAGGGTGGTGTTGATGGGACAGTTGTGGGGGGGGCAATATGTGTGACTGCGACTCCCATGATGCTATTGGCTACACTGAATTGGCCAGCATACACAGAATTCCTTCCTTTCAGTGGTCTTCACTGTGTGTTGGTGTTGTTGTGGTGGCTACATGTCTGGATGTGTTTGTTAGTTCTATTTGTGCCACTGCCTAGCTGTAGTTGTAGTTGTGTTTGTACATGTGATGGCGCGGTTGGATGTAACTTTTTTGATGGCATGTGTTGTGTTTATCTGACTGACATACACATTTTGGGATGATTCTGTTCTGGTTGCTGTGTAATTGCTATGAGTGCATGGTTTGACTCTCCCCTTGACAGTGATGTGTGTGTGTTTTGTGGCAGAATATTGTGTACATTTGTTGTGTACTCACCAGGCTCTGGGATGTTCTCTAGTCCATATAAGCTCACTGGCGGAAGGATGGCCCACACCTTCTCCTCCCAGGGCCTGAGGTATACTGGCTTGGCAGGAGGGCCACTGCCGGTGTATTGGCTCAGGAGGTAGTCTTTCTTGAGCAGCTCCCGGACCCTCCTGCGCACGTCATACCACCTGTTCTGGATGTCGGTCTTTGTGCGCAGACATGGTGATTGTGCGTTCACCCTGTTGATGATCCTCTCCCACATCTTGGTTTTCTGGGAGATGGGGGTCTGTTGGACCAGTGCGCCAAACAGCTGTGGCTCTACCCTGAGGATCTCGTCTACCAGGACTTCCAATTCACAATCTAGGAACTTGTGATTCTTCTTGGGGGGCATGGTGATGGGTGGTGATGGTGAGTGATGTGTGTGTTGGTGTGCAGGTGAGGGTGTGTGAGTGTGTGTTTTGCTGGGTGTATGTGAGGTAGGTATTTGTTGGTGTGCTGATGTTGTGTGGCTTGTGTGGGGGATGAGCTGTGGGTGTGTGGTTGCTGTCTCTTGGGTGCTGGCAGTGGAATGGCATTTGCAAAGGATCATGGTTGTGATTTGTGTCCTTTATATGGGTGGAGTTGTGGGTGTGTCTTTGTTCTCTGTCCCCACCCCCCAGTATTTATTGGCTTTGTAATTGCTTGTCTGGCCTTTTTTGTGTGATTTTTCCTTTGTACTGTCTGTGCATGTTGGAAACGTTGTTGTGACCGAGTCGGACCCTGCATTTGTCTCGTACGGTGTTCTCCGTTTCGTTCACGCTGTGTTTGTGCTGTTTTCTATGCTGCGTACGCGTCGGTCGCGGTGTTTTGTGTTGCTTCAGCTCGGTTTTGTATGCGTGTCGGTCGTGCGGCTTGTCCTCCGTCCGACTCGGTCGTGGTTTTCGCGCCTTGCATCGTACTTTGCGGTTTGGAGTTCGCGTGTACGTTTCGGTCGGATTTGTTCCGGGTGCGTGTCGGTCGGTTCGATTCGCGTGTTTTTCCGGCCGGATTGCTGTTTTCCGTGCGGCTCGGTCGTTCGGCTTGGGTTCTGTACGTGTCGGTCGGATTTTGCACGCTTTGCATCGTACTTGGCGTGTCGGCCGCCACAGGTACGTGTCGGTCGGTATAATTTCCGGCTCCGAGTCGGTCGGTGCTTTTTCCGGCCCGAATCGGAATCGACCCCTAAATATTTTTCCAAAATTGCTTTAGAAAACAGCATTTAACATATTTTATTATTGGGTTCCTTGAAGTACTAGCGCCTGACCAATAAAGTTAGTCTTTATTTATATCCAGTTTTTATAAATATTATTGATCTGTTGTATTTCAAAATGTGTCATTGACTCTGATTTTTTCAATTGATCCTTTGTAAAATTGTTTTTTTATTGTTTGACATTTTAAGCAATGTCACTGCTCTAATGTACTTACTGATTTCCATGTGCCCAAAAGCTTGACAAAAGTCTGTTGCAGGAAAGCTTCCACAAAGCCCCTGCAAAGTTGCCTTTAATTTAAATCTTTCAAATTGTGACCGGTTTTACTAACCAAATGTGTCATATGCACAACACAGGAAATTACTGTCCCCTCCTGGGGGAACCTAAGATCCCTCTGCTTGGATGGCTTTAAAATATCTTCACTTTTGACTAACATAGTTTAAAATAAGGCATTTGTCACCCGCTTTCACCTAAAAATAAAATGTATTCATGCTTTAAAATATCACTGTTAATACAGTATTTTTTCAAAAGCTACCACACTTGACATGTTCACCCCCCACCCCGAACACTTCCTGGTCAGTGCTGGGGGCCGTGCCCCCCCAAAACATATTCTACTGGCTACGGCCCTGGTGACGTGTATGTTTCACACAGCAAGTTGTGGAGCAGAGTCCAAGTACCCCGTCCCTCTAGCTGCACAGACAGCAATCACACGATGCTCTGTGAGAACCCTGCTTACCTGCTCCAAGTTGTAGAATCATCTTGCTCTATATTCTGTAACACTTTGTCCCCTTTGACGTTTTTGTGCATGTGAAAGATCGCAAGCCGAGCATGCTAATGAAACAGTTGCCAGAAAAGAGAGCAGTCCTTTGTGATGCAGTCTAATCATAGCATGTATGGCCGTTTATTCTTTAAATAAATATATATAATGGAAATAATATATTCGTAGACAATGAACAATCTTGTTTTAATTTTTAAAGGTCCATACATTGTCGTCGAACTGGAACGGGTTGTCTCTTATTCTGGTAATTGTAAGTGGGTGGCTGAAGTCATTGGTAAGTGCACAATAGTTTATTTCTCGTCATTCCCAAGTATTTTGATAGGGTTAACAATGCAGACAGAACTACGCAGTGCCATTACAACGCAGACACTACAATGAATGCGTTGTTGCCACGCGTTCCATTACAACGCAAGTTGTTACAACGACTTGCTTGAAGGAACGCATTGTTGGATTTTAAATCCAACACCTTGCCTACTGTTGCACAGACTGGAGTTGGAATAGTAAAATATACTATTCCTAAGTCCAGCGCTTCCCTAAGTCAAGTCGTTTTAACGACTTGCATTGTAATGGAATGCGTGGTAATGGCTCGTTCATTGTAATGCCCGGGTTGTAAAGGCATGCGTTGTAAAAGCATGCAGGAATACGTCATACATCCATTTTGATAGTGTGGTTGTGATTTCTCAGCTTGTGTGGCTGCCTGTTGGTGTATTTGTGAACGTGTTCGCTTGTTTATGCGTGTTTTTGTTTGATCTTTTTTTTTGTTCGGATGTTTGCTTGATTGCGAGTTTGCTTTTTTAGTAACATCCTCATTTGTGTGCATGTTTTCTACCTCAGCATTTGTGTCATTGCTTGCTTCTTCCCTTACATTTACTTATTTTATTCTTTAATTGTGTTACACTTCGTTTGAGAGTGTTTATTTTTGTGTGCTTCACTGTTTGCCAGCATGTGTGCATTTGTTTCTGTGCTTGTTGTGTGAAAGTATTTTTAAAATGTATTTTCCTTCCTTTGCTTTTTTGAGAGTTTGTTTGCTCATTTGTTTGCATATTTGTGTTTGTTTTCTTGCTGTGTACCTGCCTGTTCGTTTGCTTTTTTTGTTACTTTAGGGCTTGTGCTTTTTCTAGTTGGTTTGGTTGTCCATGAATTTGTTCCTACAACTGTGTGTGTGCGCATAGATAGATGGATAGATAGATAGATAGATAGATAGATAGATAGATAGATTTCAGTATACAGCAGTCATGTTTTCTCGAGAATGTTTTTCTAGAAACATTTGTTCCATGCAGTCCAACATCCCGAATGGAAGGAAGGCAGTTGGTAATGAAATTGACCTCTGAGGTTGATTGCAGTATTTCATATTAGTACTCTCTACACATACATTGAAGTATGAGTTTCTTTCTTCAGTGGTTTGCGTTATTTGATGACGTCTGTTCGTGTCCCTGGAGAATTAAGCATCAAAATGAATTTACAATATTAAACAGCAATCTTCTTTGATCCTGTTTTTACTGTTGTAGTCTACTTTGTTCTACTTTAGCTTCTGTTGTTTTCTGTATGTCCCTCTTGGTCAAAACAATGTCCTAAGGGGTCAACAAGTCCGAATAAAAATGACATTTTCCTGTTTTGTTTGTTTACCTTCATTGATTCGAATCACTGACAGAATATCGACGTCAAAAATATCGACGTCAAAAATATCGGAGCCCAAATATCGATGTCAAGAATATCGAAGTCCTATCTACATTATGGTAAGTACAAAAATATCAGAAAAAAATATCGTTGTCAAAAATATCGTTGTTAAAAATATCGGGTTTTTTTAATGTTAAAAAGAATGTAAAATAAAGTAAATGATACATATATTTAAAATAAACATAGTTAAAAATATGTTTAAAATTATAAGTAAATACATATAATGTAAAAAAAAATTAAACATATACATATAAAATATAATATATATACTTACATAATAATATTTACAATTAATTATTGTAATAACTTATAAATTGTTAAAAAACATTTTATAAATTATAAATACATACATACACATACAACAATAATATAAATAAAAATATATATAACAAATTTAAAAAAATTGTTAAATAAATTATACACTACATTAACTAAAACAGTAAATATTGGATAGCGTAGGGGTAAACATTACTATTCCCACTCCAGAGAGTGAAAAAATAGGGAAAGTGTTGGATAGCGTAGAGGTTAAAATTACTATTCCAACTCCAGAGAGTGCAACAGTAGGGAAAGTGTTGGATAGCGTAGGGCTTAAAATTACTATTCCAACTCCAGAGAGTGCAACAGTAGGGAAAGTGTTGGATAGCGTAGAGGTAAAAATTACTATTCCAACTCCAGAGAGTGCAACAGGAGGGAAAATGTTGGATAGAGTAGAGGTTAAAATTACTATTCCAACTCCAGAGAGTGCAACAGTAGGGAAAGTGTTGGATAGCGTAGAGGTTAAAATTACTATTCCAACTCCAGAGAGTGCAACAGTAGGGAAAGTGTTGGATAGCGTAGGGCTTAAAATTACTATTCCAACTCCAGAGAGTGCAACAGTAGGGAAAGTGTTGGATAGCGTAGAGTTTAAAATTACTATTCCAACTCTAGAGAGTGCAACAGTAGGGAAAGTGCTGGATAGCGTAGATGTTAAAATTACTATTCCAACTCCAGAGAGTGCAACAGTAGGGAAAGTGCTGGATAGCGTAGATGTTAAAATTACTATTCCAACTCCAGAGAGTGCAACAGTAGGGAAAGTGTTGGATAGCGTAGGGGTAAAAATAACTTACTAATAATTAAAATATATTTTTTTAAATAAATAATAATTTAAAGGCCCATTACGATACCCGGCGTAAAAAAATCCGCCAGGCATGAAAGCGGCAAAAATCCGCCCGCACACACCGTCTGAACACCGACCACGCCATTACGATGACACAAACCGAAAACCGCCATCGGCGGAAAAATCACACAAGATACCGCCCGCCCTCGTCCGAGTCAGAGTCAAACCGCCCGCCACGGACGGAAACACGCACGACAACACAAAACCGCCCGCCCTCACGGCCGACACACCGCACGTGAAATTACGATCGCACCGCCATGAGCGCGGGAAAACTACAAATATACCGCCCGCCAGCGCAAACAACGCCGATGAAAATTGACACGGCAGAAGCCATGGCGGCCACGTCCCTGCACAGAAACCATCCGCTGACAAAAACAATCGCACACAACATGGCCAACAAGTCCACACAGCAAGGCACGCACAAATACACAAGCACAGTACACATCCCGAAAACACCCCCTGGACAAACAAAAACTACAAAGGCCAGAACACCAGACACAACACACCTGAAAACAACAGACCATGAGGACACACCCACATAGGTAAGTACAAAAGCAGCACTCCCACAGATCACAACCACTTGCAACATTGCAAACCAGAGAGGAGAGGAGAGGACACAGTGACACAGCAAGGACAGCAGCACACCACAGAAACGCACACATCACAACCACCACCACCACCACCACCAAACACCGGCACCACAAACCCCCTGCACATTACACAACACACACCGCACCAGCACCACAAACACCATGGCACCACAAAGAATGCCCAAGTTCACGCCCATTGAGCTGACGGTCATGGTCGACGAGATTATCAAGGTGCACCCACAAATCTATGGGAACCTGGTCCAGCACACACCACTAGCCACCAGAAACAGAATGTGGAACCGGATCGTAGACTAGGTCAATGCAGTCGGGACCCTGCCCAGGAACAGAGTAGAAATTAACAAACGGTGGAATGACGTCAAAAGCCTGGTCAAGAAGAAGGAGAGCAAAAACAGAGAGCTGGCTGCCGTCACTGGCGGAGGGAATCCCGCGCTGTTCAAGACCTTCAAAGCGTGGGAGGAGAAGGTGCGAGTCATCATACATCCGGAGATCCTCACCGGATTACCAGGGGGAGTGGAGGCTGGTAAGTACAAACTAATGTATACCAGCACACCGCTATGTACTCACATGCACTACCACCATGCCACAGCTCCCAGGGACGAACACCCCCATGTCCAGCACACAATACACAACACATCACACACACATGCAACAGACACCACCACACACAGCCCAAACCTAACAACGGTAAGATACGTGGGGGCATGTGTACACTCAGCCAGCCACGTAACCACCAACAGGTCCCCAAGTATGCCAGAAGCGCCACAACGAGCACCCACCACACCCATGTGTCCGCCATAGCTGCACTAACCGACAAGTAACAGGTAAGTGGCAGGAACACAAAGTGCAGTGGGTGGGAGGGTGGACAGCTCAAGTACAACACACACCAGGCCCCTAGTCCCACAGCACAGCAAGGAGGAGCATCCCCCACACCCCACAGCCACGTGTCAGCCACCGCAGTGCACACCGACAGCCGAAAGGTAGACATCACGGTCCACAACAATCGGTGTCAGTGGGTGTCCAGCCATCACCACGACCCACAACACCGCCCCCACCCCCACAGACCTGCAACATGGAGCACCCCCGCTTAGAACCATGTGGCATCCAGTACAGTGCACGCACGAACAACCTGCAGGTGGGAAACTGGACAGGGCTGGATTACTGGAGGCATGAGGACCGTAACACGACCAACACATGGGACATGTCACGTAGCAGACGAACACGCAGCACCGCCCACCGTCACGAACAAGTGAACAATGTGCACACGGACATGAACCACAGACTCACACCCCACATAACCCATCACAGACACAGCAACACCCAAGGAGCCACGTCTGCATGCACAAGCCACACTGAATATAGTACCACACGGCAGCCACTGTGCAACCCATCACACACAACCGAAACACCATTGAAGTCCTGTCCATGTAGCCCCTACTGCCTGTCAACTACACACCCCACAACTACGCCTATGTAAGACAAACAACACTAGACGCAACAGAGCGGAACAACATAAATGCACACGAACACCACTGAACCCATCAAACACACAGACACACCATGCACATACAACATACCATCCATCCCATCCGTCAGCCCCAGTCTCATGAAAGGCATGTCATCCGAACAGCTGCCACACATACAGCAGTCACGCTAAGATACATGCCCATGACCATCCATGTGCCAGAAGTCAATGAAGCGCACGCCACACTGTGAGCAACAACACACAACATGGGCCACACCCCCCCCGAGCACTGCAGTGATGCACATGGCACAGGGCAGCACGCACACCAAGGAGATGGGACAACTGCAATACGTCGGGTGGCACACAACCATCACTCACTCATAACGATGCGTCCAATGCCATGTCCAGTAATCACAACAGCCATGCAAATATGCAGGGCATGTCAGGCATGCACAAACCTCAGACCATGCACTGTCATGCCGCCACAACACATGTCACGTTCGGCACCCATGGCTCACAGCATGTACCCCAAAAGCATATTCCATCCCAAATGCGTCTCTGGGGCATGACCCCCATGTTGCCATATGCGTTCCTAAGCGTCCCATTTGAACCCCAAAAGCATATTCCATCCCAAATGCGTTTCTGGGGCATGACCCCCATGTTGCCATATGCGTTCCTAAGCGTCCCATTTGAACCCCAAAAGCAAAGTACAAACCAGACCCAGGATGGGCCAGGAGCCCGCATACACCAGAGTCACAATAAGTAGGGGCACAGCAACACACCCATCGGCATGGCCAATCCGTCCCATGCCACATGTGCACAGCACACAGTCCCATTGCCAAGCACACACAACTACAAATGGTACAGCCACACACACGCCTCCGGGAAACCCATGTACGAGATTGCACGAACTGTGAATGTCAGACGACAAATACATACTTCGCCAGGTGCAACACATTAACAAATCTCATTCTCCCCACAGGTGACGAACCGCTGGATGCTGGGGATGGAGACAGCAGCCAGCACAGCCAGCCTGCAAGCCCCCAACAAGGACACACGGATGTGGAGGATCTGTCCTCCTCCTTGGACACGGACCACCCAGCAGGCCCATCTGGTGTGGCAGGGCCCAGCCGCTCCCCAGGACCCCTCCTACCCACCAACCCATCATCCAGGGCTGCTGAACATACCCAGCCCCCTGCTGCCACTGTCGTTGCAGCCACTCCCACGGTCATTGCGGCCACACCCACGGTCATTGCGGCCACACCCATGGTCATTGCGGCCACACCCACGGTCATTGCGGCCACTACCACTGCCGCAACCGCCACCACGTCTTCGCTGGCCACAGCACCAGTGCAGGTGGTGGCACGGCCGACTGGATCCACCCTGGGAGCCAGGACGAGGACCGTGGTGAGCAATGTGGCTAGTGGGCAGGCCGGTGGCAGCAGGACTGGTAGGAGGAGCAGGGTCAGGGAAACGCCAGTCTCCCCTGGCCTCAAATGGCCAGAGTCCTTGGGGCCTATGAAGAGGCCCAAGGACAATGGGCCAGGTCTGCTACAGACACGCGTGAGGTGCTGGGGGTGCTGAGGTCCATGGACGCCCGTATGGGCCAACTCGTGGACCTCATGGGCCAGCTGGTGGTGGCGGTGAGGTCACAGCCAGGGACAGCAGCTCCCCCTCCGCCACCACCTGCCGGGGCGCAGGCTCGAGCAGCAGTGTCCAGTTCCCCTGCGTCCACAGCCAGTGAGCACACCTCAACCACCAGCAGGTCGCAAGCAGGCACCCCCTCGCAAACGTGGAAGGGGCCGTCCGAAGTGGAAACAGATCTCCCGGGAGGACTTCGCATGCTCCAGACGCAAGTGAGGCAGCCAGCCAGCCTTCCTTGACCACCCACTGCATTGACTTGGACTACGATCCCACTCCACACAGCCATCTGGATGGCATGTGTGTGTTGGACTATGGACATAGAACCAGTGGGTACACCCTGAGCATCACGCAGCCATGACCGACAGCTCATTGTCACTGCACGCACCACTTTTGTCATCACCTTACACACAATCACATGTCACAGTTTGAAATAAATGCACCTCTTCCACAAACTGCTGTCTGTGCCCTGTGTTTTAATTGTACGGAATACAACGGCCACCTTGAGCAGAACGGCACCTGATGCGTGGCATGGCAATGGAACCGGAGGGCCTGTAGGGACCTAGGGGTGGGAGACAGAACAGGAGCACATTCAATGAGTGTGTCACACACCCATCACACAGTACATGTCAACAACTACAAGCAATGTACACACATCGCACAGAGCAATAGGGCACAATGCCACAGCCACCATCAGTGGCATACTAACCTGGGCATGGAGCGTTGACACACAGCACGCAGTGAACAAAAGGCCACCCTGACACAGCACACACACACCTGCACAAATACAGCCACATCAGCCGTCGTACATGGACACTCACCGTCAAGTGAAGTAGCGGGCGATGAGCTGCTGGCGCACATTCCCAGCTTCCTCCTCTCCGCTGTCCTCCTCACTCGAGCTGTCCTGGTCTGCGGGCTGGGGCCCTGGTTGATCTCCGTCATCCACAATGAGGGGGATCTGCTTCCGAATGGCCAGATTGTGCAGCATGCAGCACGCCACCACTATCTGGCACACCTTCTGTGGGGAGTACGCCAGCGCACTCCCGGTGCGGTCCAGGCACCTGAACCTGGACTTGAGGAGGCCAAAGGTACGCTCGACCACACGTCTGGTCCTCCCATGTGCCTCATTGTAGCGATCGTCTGCTGGGGTGCGAGGATTCCTCAATGGACTGAGCAGCCATGCCCCATTCGGGTACGCAGAGTCACCTGGGTGTGAGGGACACAGAGAACCGTTGCTATTCCAACTGGACAGGGGACAGCATCGCACAGCCAGCACGCTACACCACTCCACATACTCACCGACAATACAGCCACGATCCTGTTGCAGATTGGACATCAGTCGTGGCAAGATGCTGTTGCGCATTATGTGTGCGTCATGGGCCGAGCCTGGGAACTTTGCACACACGTGGGTTATCACCATGTCCGCAAGGCACACCACTTGCACATTCAGGGAGTGCGTGTGCTTCCTGTTGCGGTACAGGTGCTCAGTGGCCTGTGGTGGAACAAGGCCAACATGTGTGCAATCAATGGCACCAACGACGTGTGGGATCCTGCCAAGGGCATAGAATGCACCCTTCACTGCCGCCAATTCACGAGCCCTGGGGAATCTGATGTACCTGTTTCGGTACAGCATCATGGCTGCCAGTACATCCCTCAGCACCTTGCTGAACATGGGCTGGGACATCCCTCCTCCACTGCCCACTGTGTGCTGGAATGACCCAGTGGCGAAGAAATGCATGGCGGCCATCACCTTAGCCGTGGGGGTGAATGCTGTCGGATACACCCTGCGGGGACGGAGATGGGGTTCCAACATGGCACACAGTCGATGCAGGGTTGGCCTGTCCAGCCGAAACTTCCTTATGACCTCAGTATCGTCCATGTCCGCCAGCAATTGGTATGGGCGGTCAATGTTCGGTCTCCGCCTAGGGAAGATGGCAGTGGACACATGTCAAAGCAACACAACACAAAGCAATTTCGCATTCACATCACTGACATGACTGAGCAAGCACATGAGTCACAGCCCAGCTGTCAAGCAGGGACGGCACGGCCACAATACACTTACACAGGTCTCCCACCAATGGCAATGGCTAGTGATGCAAACCACTGCCATGAGCATGCACATGGGGATCTAGGCCCCAATGACTTGCGGGGCGTGCTGATGGGGACTGACTGCATATTCGTCAAGCGGCAACGCCACGGCAACATGAATGTCTGCTGAGCATGGCGCTGCTTCCGAGGCTGGATGAGTATGGCACACGATGACGACGATGTGGGCACAGGCTGAGCGGCCAAAACAAGTGGGACCTGTGGCACGAGGGGATATGAGACAGTAGTAGGTGTCAGCACTGCACCCTATGTACAGCACTGTACGGATCACACCTCCCGAAACATTGACAGGTGTCCACATTGACAGCCCCATGCCAAGACGGCTGTGTGCTTGCAGACACACGTCACAGGTGAGAGGTTACATTGCACGTGCCAGGTGGCAGACGTACATAGTGGGAGCTGGCATGTGTGTGCATGTGTCTCCTGTTCAGGATCCACCAGATGGGCGCTGACTCTGTACTGACCATTGGACACAGCATGTTCCGTGGAAGGCTTGTGTGTGTGGGATGGTGGCACTGGATGTGCCTCCGTTGGGTGGGGGGCCATGCACAGGGCGGGTACGTCGATGATTGCGCATTGTTGGTCACGGTGGGTGCACCCACTCAGATGTGTTGCCCTGTGTTCAATTCCTATGTCCGCATGATGATGGACTGTAGATGTGGGCAGACTACACATTGGTCGATGTGCTGTCTATATGCATGTCCCTTCACACCAGGCACAGCTGCCCCTGCACATGTGACCCCTGCTGGACTCGCTGCTGGGTCTGTGGAGCTGATGCACCTTCTGTGCGTGGGGCGGACAGCTCTCCTCACTTCCCTCATTGCGCATGTCATGACTTTGCCGCAGGTGACATGGATCATGGAGGGCCCACATGTACGCGTGGGTAGGCTACACATGATTGTTCACTGGTCGCCAACCCCAGTCAGTGTTTCGAATGGGAAGGTTGTTGTGCTGGTGGTAAATTCGATGTGGCGGATGGGCGGGCCTAGGTGCGGGCTTACATTCCGGACATGGGGGGGTAGTTAGATTGGCGACTAGTTGCAGTACACACGGGACACGTCTCTTCCTTTCCACATCTGGGTCATCCCTTGTACTCACTGACAGTGATACAGTCATCTTCGCCCCAGCCCTCATGTCCTCCCCTCGCTCCCCCAATATGCATGTGCACCTGCGAGGCTAGCGCTTGCACAGGCAGCCCCAAGCTCGCACCAGAGAGGGCAAGGAGTGTATGTGTGGGTCCAGTTGCACGAGTGGGCTGTCTCAGGGTATGATGTGTGGCGGGACGCCGTCCACCTGCGTGGTGCCCCAAATGGAGACCCGGCCTGCATGGACTATGCATCACAGTCTTCGCCTTCCGGATCCGCCACCTGCGACACCCAGTGGCTGTGGCTGCCCTTGCGGCCAGGCCGCGTCCGTCTGTAACTGATGGCCCACACATTCACTCTTTGGCCTCTCTGGGGAGGGCTCGGGGTGGTGGCGCACGCGCTTGCACTTAGTCGCAATGGCATGTGGCGTGGTTGGTATAATGGGCAATGGATGGGATGGTGCGAGCCACCTCCCGTGACGTCAGTGCTGCTCGTGCTGTGGTGCGTCCCCCTACACTTCCATTTGACTTGTGCCATGCTACACGTTGAGGTTCTATTGCCTGCGTGATATGACCAGGAGGAGCGCGAGGAGACCTCTCACACACCATGCTCCACTGCCATCCCGTGCCCTGTATCGCCTGTGCGGATTGACTATGTTGGGGTTACACCTGGTCGACTGGGGCTGTGTGTGCCTTGTCAAGGGGCATGGCGGGCGCACAACAGGATCCAGCTTATCCACGGAGGGTGGGCTGACGTGTGCGCCTGGTACCGCATTGTTCGTGTGCCCGGCTGCTGTGCACACACGTGTTCACTTCCCCCGACAGGTGTCCTCTCACAATGCCCAGGGAAGCGGTGGTGTACTGTTCATGACCCCTCCCAACACGGCGTGCTCCAACTTGGCATGTGCGCATCTACCCGTCACACCCACCCACCTGAGCACTGCGTCCATACGACTTAACACGACACATGTGTGTCTTCCACAGTTGTGCTACTCATTTGCGTTGACATCCAATACCAGTGGACTACATGGTCATGTCACGACTGCCGTGTACTTCACATACTCTCATCCTCTCTCATTCGTACTTGTGAAATGAGTCAGCGGAGACAGTTTTGGTTTCAAACATTATATTGAGTCTGCTGTCCTCTGTGATGCAGTATAGTGGACACTACTGGCAGCGGAATACATGTTGAGGATATACTGAGCATGATTACAAATGGGATAGGGTGTAGGGTTACATGTGATTGGCTGTTGCATGTGGGATGTGGGCTTCAGAGTTACATCTGCTTGGCCAAGGCTGTGCTAATGTACATTTACGTATAGCTGCGGAGCTGCGGACTTTGACACAGACGGTATACAAGTAGCCTACCAGACCGCTTGGCATCATGGGCACAGTCCATCTCAGTTCCATGTGACAGGTTTGCTGCGGTTGTTCCTCATGCACGCGTGCATGTGAGATGACATCAGGGCATGTGCTTGCGTGCATGCAGCGGCGTGCCACTTGTTGTTGCAATGTGGTGGTTACTGGACATGTCACAGTCACTGGGGTCGTGTTGTTGTTGTATGCACTTGTCGTCCATGCAAAGGTCCTGGTATGGGATTCCCGGGGCGGGGGTGGGAGGGGTGCAGCACCCACAGACTCCAGGCGACCTATTCATGTCCACTGAGCGGTGTGTGTGTCCATGGGTGCTGGATCCATGTCGTGTCCTGGTTGTTCGTGCAGTTCCGTCCATGTGGGTGCGATACACAGACCCCATGCCACTGCCTCCCACGATGCATGCGGTGTTCCTGGATGTGATGGGGAACAGTGTGCATGTCCCGGTCATATCCGATGTCATGGCGATGTCGTTGATGGTGTGGTAATTGTTGCCGGTCGTTTGGTATGGCTGTTGTGGTGGTGACTGGCCAGTCCGTGCGGAAGCTAAGCATGGGTGCGGGGTTGGACATCATAGGTCAATTGGGGAACTTGCGTTGGGGTCCGACGAATTGACAGGTTGTCAGGTATGCGATGCCGTCCAGCAGGGCTTCCATGTCATTGGTGGTATACATGTTTGCCAGCCAATGTAGCGGATGGTGGCTGTCAAGGTGTTCGTAAGTTGTCCCTTGGAGGAGCATGATGGGGCATGCTGGGTGACATTCGATGTAGCTGTGCTCGATGATCCGTCGTGTGGAGGCACAGTGGTCCCATTTCAGTGCGGGTCCGATGTTGGCCACATACGCCATGCCCCCATAGGCAGAGCAGGCCCTGTCGTGTGCGTCCAGAGGGAGGAATAGTTGTAGCAGGTCCGCCTTTAGACATGCCCAGTTGGAGAGACACAACTCCACAGGATGCTGGTAGGGACACCTCCGACAGTAGAAGACGGGTATGACGCAGCTGAACAATGTGATGCGGTAAGTCAGTCGGTAACTTACGTTCAGCAGGGACAGGGGTTCGCATCCCAATATCTGTATCAGGTTGTTTTTGTACAGCTTGACCTGTTCGGCGTAGTTGGGTAGGTATGTTGCGAGTGCCATTTTGCAGCGGTGCGTTGTGGTGGCGTGCTCCGGCTGTGTGTGCAGTCTGCAATGTGCACGCTCCGAGGTTGCTGTGAGCTCTGTGTAGTCGTAGGGAGACAGGACCTGTGTTCTGTTGGCTTGTGCGGAGGACACGGGCCCTCATCCCACATGCTTCTCAGACAGTTCAAGGTCAGTGATGTGTGACTCCTTCCAGATAACTTGCATGGGGCCGACATGGGGGAGTGTTTTCTTTCTTCTTTCCCGTCCGTAGTGTTCTTCTGTGATATGCGCTATCTGCCCTGTGGTCGGTCTCCTCTGCATGCCTGTGTTGGTCTTTTATTGGACAATGGCTGTATTCACCGGCTTCTTTCGTAGGGCTGTGGTTTCGGAGTTGGAATGGAAGGTCATTCAGTGCTGTCTGCTCTCCCTTGTGTGGGCGGCAGGCTGCCTTTCCGCTCTGCGTTGGGCCTTGTGTGTGGATGTTATTCTTGGGCCACCTGTTGTCGGTCCCCGGGCTCTTTGGTGTTCCGTTTTGTATGTCTTGTTCATGTGTGCAGGGTGGTATGGGTGTTTCAGTGTGGTACTGGCGTTCCTCTTCCCGAAGGGGCCCTGCTCCTCCTAGTTGGTGTTGCCGCCGCTGTGTGCTTCGCCATGTTTGTTACACTGGGGTGTGTCCTGCTGTTGCGTGACTTCACTGACATGTGTGCGTCGGTTGTGTGACGTTGGGTGTTGACCGTGAATTGGGCGTTGGGGACATGTCTGTGGCAGGCCTGTCACGTGTCATGTGCGTTCGGGGTGGGGCTGGTGTGTGTGCTGCTTGGTTGTGTCCCTGTGTCTGTGTGCGACGCATGCATGGCGCTGCGGTTGGCCTCTGCGTTGTGCGCATGTGTGGCAGCGTCATCGCCGCTTTGGGGCCGTGACGGGGTCGTTGGTTCCTAGTCCCAGGTGGTGTGTACACATGTGTTACGAGATGTTACAATTTGGCCTGTGTGTCATCTGTGGATGCATTGGTGGATGTGTCGTGTACACGCGCGGGTGGGGGGCTGTCCGCTTTTTCCGCCCTTGCACTGTGTGCGCTGTTTGCGTGCACTTGTTGTGTTTGTGCCTACCTGCGTCTTCGCGGTACGTTGCGTCCTTGGTGGTGCATCAGATAGAGCATAGGGAGGGCCTGCAGTGCTGGATTCATGCTCGGGGAACCGCTTCTTCGGTGTCCGTGCTCGGCGTTCGTGTTACCGCTTCGGTTTGACGTACGGTGTCTCTTAGCCGTGGGAGCCGTTTGTTTGCGGCATCGTAATTTGTACGCCGGGTGGTACGTGTTTCGTCGGACGGTGTGTGTCAATTGGGCTGCGCCGCTACGTGTACGGGCGCACTTTAATGGCGGACGGTGTCGCTGGCTTGCCGGCGGTGTTTGGCTGACTTTTCGCATCGTAATCGGGCGGGCGTGTGGACTGCTGCGTGCGGACGGTAACTGGTGGTTTTTGCATCCGCCAGCACGGCGGTAGTGCTTCCGCCCGACATCGTAATGGGCCCCTTAATTATTAAATAACAATAAATTAATTAACACTACCAATAAATAAGTACGTAAAAATAATTACCAATTAATAATTAATTAACAATTAAATAGATGATAAATACAATTAAATAATAATTATTAACAATTAATTACCAAATAATAATAAAATAAAAATAATTAATTTCCAATACCAAAAAACAAAAATTATTTAAAAATGTTTAGCAATTAATAATTAATTAACAATAAATTATTGATAAATACCAATAAATAATAATTAATGACAATTAATTACCAATTATTAATTAATGAACAAATTAATTTCCAGAACATAAAAATATCTATTATTAAAAAGTTATTACCAATTAATAATTAATTAACAATAAATTAATTATCAATACTCAACAATAAAATAAATAATCACTTAATTACAATTAAATTACTTCCCACCCT